>JANIJG010023186.1:86388-106780 GCA_024611175.1 Megaceryle torquata
GCCGGTGGATAAACAAAAGGGCCTCCCGGTACCGGCATAAGCGGGGGCCGGCCGGCACCGGGGCTCTGCCGCCGCCACGGCGCCGCTCGCGGCCGCTAGGTGGCGCTCGCCGCCGGGACACGGGGACGCGATCGCCGCGGGACGCGCCCCGGCAGTGGGGCCGGGGCCGTGCGCAGCTGCGGGCCGCGCGCTGTGCGTTTTGGGGGGGAAAAACCAACAACCCCCAAAGATTTTTGGTAATTCCCCTTCTTGCACAGCCTCCGGCGGCTCGGCTGGAGCTCAGTCAGGTAGAGGAGGGCGCGGGCCGGGGAGGAGGAGAAAGAACAGGAGGAGGAAGTCGGCGGCACATGCCCCCGAGCTGGAGGGGTTCGTGGCGGGGCGAGGCGCTGGCCAGAACTAGAGGCATGGGGGGTCGAGCCCCGCCTCGCCTCCCGTCATGTGAGGGGACGTCCGAGCTACACACACGTATATTTTTCTTCTTCCAAGCAAGAATCTTTTAAACACATCCGTAGCCTTTTTTTCTCTCCCCTCGGACGGCTTGGTAGGCGCTTCAAGAGGCCCAAATATTTCCACAGGGTCCCTTTTGCAATTGTTTATTTAAAATAAGTCGCTATATTAGTGGAGGCAGTAAGGAGTTAGTACTCAAGTCTGCTAGTAATTCCCACCAGGCTGTAAACTGATGCCTCTTTTAAGCCTTTAACTTCATGGTCGTCCCAGAAGTAAAAGTTCTCATAATGGAGACCCTATGGGCATCGTGCATTCCAGCACATCATTAAAGCAAAGCAAAGCAAAGCAGCTCAGCCAAAGCCAGATGAAATAACTGCACTGTCCACTTTTAATGGGCTTCCTGTGGACAAACGCTGCAGAGGACAATGGTGAAAAATCAGACAAGTCGCTGGTGATTTTTTAAAATGCCGTCAATGTTCATATTAGGCTTAATATTATCCTTACGTTTATAGAGCAAGGCACTTCATAACCGCATTTTTAAGTGGGGTTTAATGTTATATTTCTCAAGGTGACTAAATACAACATTAAGCATCCTGACTAACAGTGCGGTGAGTGCTTAAAACACTGGGTGAGTGTATCAAGCAGGGAGGGAGAAAGGAAAAGCAAAGCAAAACAGACACGCAGAAAACAACAGCCCTCCAACATATCCAAACACTCTGTGACAGACCCGGGAAAAGATCGACGAGCAGAAAAGGTGACACAATTTCTGCATTTTCATTCCTCCCATTGTGCATTACGGATATCGACTTAAAAGAAAAAAATAAAAATAAGAACGCAAAACCACAAGTGTTATTTCAGGGAGAAGAGACAGGCTTCTCATGAAGGAGCAGCAGTGGTTGTGGGCATCGCAGTGCTGCCACAGCCCCCCTGCACCGGTGCCCTGTCCCGGCTGCCCCTCCTGCCCTCACATGCTGCTGGGTTTGTTCCTCCCATCCAAAAGGCAGTTTTCAAGCGAGGGAGAGGAGGAGGAAATTAAAGGTAAAAAAATGTAAATAAAAAATTTCCCTTGGTCTGGAAATGGGCCCAACTGAAAGCATGTTAATCTCCACCTCAGTAATTTGGTTCTTCTGGAGAAGACAGAAGCCCTGCTGCTGTGCCCTGCACTTCATAAATCACGTCTTTATGTGGACAAGGTCAGGGCACCTAACAGCTCAGACATGGGCCTTTGCAGTGGCTCGGAGGGCTCCGGCATGTTTATTCTCTCGCACAGATCTCCGAGGAGCAGTCCAGCACGCTTCTAATTACTTTTGATTATTTTCATTTGCTCGGGTCAGGCTGGCTTTGCCGGCACTGCTGGAGGGTGGGTTTCCTCCTCCTGGCCCGGCTGCAGGATATGGGGAGATCAGGAGCACCCCCTTCCCCAGGGCAGCACGGAGCTCCAGGGACCCCTGGGGCTCACCCCACTGGTGGAGGGGGGGCCCCTTTTTCAGCAGCTGCAGGGTGCGAAGCCCGAAACCTCCAGCTGTGGTGGAGGGAAACCTCCAGCCGAGCTGTCCCCCCCTATTGCCAGGCAGTGAAGGCCATTTACCAGTCTGCAATGAGGAGTGTGTAGAAAAGACACGCACACCCCCTGCCGAAAATACCAACTGCCTTTGGGAAAAGAAAATAAACGACCCTGTATCCTTGCAAAAAAATTAGAGTGGTGCATGTGCAGATGATAAAAAAGTTGAAGGACCTCTGTGACTCCTGTGGGGAAGGGTCTGTGCTCGGAGCACCACAGAACACACGCAACCCCCTGCCGTGCACAGAAGCAGCACATATTTAGATCCACTCTCTTCCTACTGCTGCAAGACCTCCCCCCCAGCACAGCACTTCATTGCTGGGATGAATAAATACATACAGGGAACACACAAAGCCGATGCACAGCATGCACATCCAAGTGGTGCACCAGGACTGGTAGTGCCCAGGTGTGTGCAAAGCCATCCCCAAGCACCCAAGGGTGCTTGCTTGCCTGCTTGCACCCCCTCTTATGGTCTAAAGTAGTCGTGATGCTGCTACTGGCACAAGCCAAACTCAAGTACTGAGTAGCAAGGCTCCACTTTTACTCTCCTCTTAAAATCCATGCTCTAAAATAGCGTGTTCCTTCTTATCCCTATCCGAGCTTGGCAGCCCAACCCCACTTTCACATCTCCCCTTATCCTGATGTGAGTGAGGTGTCAGCAGACCCAATGCCCTTGTGTCCTGCCCAGCTGTCATGAATGCAAACCCTCTGGAGTGCCAAGCACTGGGGTGGGCACTGCTGTGTCTGGGCACCCACGAGTGCCAGAAGCTCTGTCACGTCTCACCAGTGAGGGAGGGTCTGCAGATGTGGGTACCATCACAACCGATTGATGAGGGGAAACTTTCCCAGCAGGGGCTGCCTGGTGGGATGGATTTTTCCGGCAGGCACCAAGTTGTGCTGCCAGGGTTTGAGTCTGAATTCAAAAGGATCTTGGGTGTTACTGCATACCCAGAGAAGGGAAATCACAGCACATTTACCTTCTCCATCAATAAGGAAGATATAAACATGAGTCACTGATTAGTATCCAGCTGCCTGGGTGAATTTACTCCTGCACTGGAAAGGAAGACTTGGAAACCCTGTAGAAACTGCCCTTCCTCGTGGCAGGAAGATATATTATAACATTGCAAACAAATCATGCTCTCATAGCCAACCCCTAAACGTCATGCCAGGGGATGCCGTGCTGCTTGTCCACCCCCCTGCTCCTTGCACAGGCAGCAGAAAGGGAGTTCCACCAGGAGAAATCTCCTTGTTTTCCTCCTTCAAATCTTTCCCCAAGTTTCCCTGCCAGGGCGCGTGCTCTGGCGCTGGATGCTAAGGACTGTTGCTGTTTTCCTTCGTGGTGTTCATTACTTCCATTACAGAAGAGTCTGGAAACCTCCAAGTCTGTCCCAGGCCCTTCTCATGCTCAGGGTTACTGCACCCAAAGGGCAAGACAGTCCCCACCGGGTGAGTTTGGCACGAGTGTGTGCTAAAATAAAAGTTAGAGGAGAAACCCGCATTAGCCAGCTCATTTTAACACCTACTGGAGACAGGGCAATTTAAGGCAGTGGCTGATTGATGTGGGTGTTGGCCTCCTGTCCACCCAGAAGCTGTGTGCTTTCCTGTGCCTCACCTTTCTCATGTTTTGAAAGCAAGCCAAAATTGTGGAGAATCTGGGAAACTCTACTGGTGATGCCCTTATTCTGCATGTTTTGGGCAACATGGAAGGGCTCTTTTTTTCTTAGCCACCTTCAATACCTCGAGCATGGCACTCTAAAACCTACCAACACGGCCAAAAAAAATCTGATTTGGGTTTTATTTTAGCACACTCTTATTCATCCTCACCAAAATACAACTGAATAAATCTATACTAGATTTTTGCCCACTTCTGCTTCTCACAATTTGTTCATCCAAAGATTGAGCAGAATGACCATGCAGAGAGGGGCTGTATGTGGGGTGATCAGAGGTTCCTACCTGATGTAGATGCTGCTTCTCTGCCTAGAAATGCAACTTTTTTGAAGAAGCTACTCTAAAAATAGAAGAAATCTTATAACACTCCCTGAGAAGACACCGCACTTGGGAGGTGGAAAGCACAGTAAAAGGATTTTGCAGACTTCCTTTGTATAAGAATTCAACAGGGATCCATTAACTCTTCACTTCTTCCAAATTTTTAATTTTCAAGCTTTCTCATTTGCCAAATAGCCTGAGGGCTCACTTTGGAAGACCTTTTCCAGCCCCAGAGCCCCATGTGGCATCGGGAAGAGCCACAGGAAGGGTGTGTGGCAACAAGCTCAGGGGCACCGTATAGGTGTTGGCACTATCCAGAGTCTGACAACAGAATTTGCAAAACAAAAGGACAGAAAAGAAAATACCAAAGCAGGGAAAATACCAGGACAAAAGGGATCGGAAGGGTTAAGCAACAGAACTTTACACTACAAGAATTAATGTAATGCACAACAGGTAATTCTATTTTAATAATCAATTTTAGGAGTGACTGGCTATTTTCAAAGCATTCCTATTGTAGCCAAAGTTTTAACTAGGCATACAAGAGTGGACATAAACACCTGCAGACTTTATAAGAGTAAGAAGCAATTTATCACCCAATAAAAAGTCAAACACTCATTTTAAAATTTTCAGGTTTACATTTGCTATTTGAAATGTACATGTGTGGATGGTTCTAGCGGAGGTTCAGAAGGGGTGGATACGCATCCTACACGCAGAAACACACGTGCAGGCAGCCACCATAGCCAGCTCCCACAGCAGGGAAGAAAAACCTGCCTGAAAGCATCGGTGCTACAGTTTCATCCCACCTATGTTTCGTATTATACCTATTGCAATCATCGACCAGAGTTGTCTAAAACCTTAACTAAACGGGTGTTAAGTCAGCTGGCGTATGAAATTACTGCAATTCGATTTTCAGATAAACCACAAAACTTGATGAACTAACATTGTTCCAGCTGAATTAACTCATCATCCCTGGGAAGAGAAGGCTGTGGAGGAAAGCGAGGGCTCTAATAGCAACGATTAATCCACTTCCTATTGCAAGGTGCTTGCCTAGGAGTGGAGAACTTCAAGGCAGGCTAAAGATCCCCACTGCCTCAGAAACACTGCTGCCCTGCCAAGCCCTGACAGCAGCATCTGCTATTTACATGTGGGTAGGAGAGGGGAAATTCTTTGTTACAGGCTTGTTATGACATTCTAAATAGGTTAAAATCCTCATCAACAGATTGAGTCATTCTCAGGGTTGGATTTATCCATGGAGTGAAATTCAGGACTGCTAATTTATTCAGCCAGCAGAGGAACATGTAAAGTTGATCCTTATCCTGTGCTCGGACAATCTCCCTGGGATTAAGACATTAAGTATTTGGACTATAGGTGCTATGTGAGTGGGTCAGGTTCCCTGCCATTGGAGGACAGAGCTATTTGTGTGCACCCATCTTGGGTGTGCAAACCAGGGTCCTGCCCAGTAAATGCTTAACTAGCCCTGTGCGTGCACAACAGCCTGCCTGGGTGTGCATTTGAAGTGCTGCTCCACATAAATTAGTCACAGATGGGTAAAGGTGCCTGATTAATTTTGAAAAAAATCTTACTCTGAGAGCTACCTGATTTGCGCCAAAGAGATTTTGCACAACAAGGAGATTTTTACTCACTGGGAAAATCTCTAGGGGAGAGGAGGGCAGAATATATTTGATACAGGTGTCAAAATAAACCTGTCCCATAACCCATTGATCACAATGGGTTATTAATGAAATAGCTGTGAACATCAGCGTATCCTTGTGGCACATTTCTTTCATAAATGAGCTGAACATTTTCCAATTTCAAGAAAGTGCTGCTACCTATAAACTCAGAAATTAAGGGCTTTTTCCCCCAAGACTCAGATCCCTCAGGGCACTTGTGTTCTGGCATGCATCCCTTATTTGCTGAAGAAATTTCAAACTTGGTAATTTAGCACCATACTGATAAAACAAAGAGAGAAAGAGAGAACGAAAGAAAGACAGAAAAGAAGAGAGAAAAGAGAGAAAAGAGAGAAAAGAGGAGAGGAGAGGAGAGGAGAGGAGAGGAGAGGAGAGGAGAGGAGGAGAGGAGAGGAGAGGAGAGGAGAGGAGAGAAGAGGAGAGAAGAGAAAAAAAAAAAAAAAGAGAAAAACACCTTCCTCAGAGAAAAATCATGAGGTGATAGAATTATAAACAGTCTGGACATGGACTTTGTCTTTTTTTGGTGTTTTGGGTTTTTTTCTGTCTGGAAAGAGTAACTTCCTGGATTCAGGAATATGTTGTGGACCTATATACATATCTACATATCATTTCAACCCAGAAGACTGGAAACAACTACAGCTGGAAGATGAACAGGCAAAACAGTGGCTGTAGTGATTTACTTTCCTTTTAATTAGAGCAGGTTGGAAAAATTCTTCCCAATTTGATGATTTGGCCAATTTAGAACTTTTCACAGATGTGATTTAATTTCAAAGATGGTCTGACAGACCCTAGGCAGGCTCCAATATATGCCTCACTGCCAGGTAGGTTTTAAAACTTGAATTCTTGCTGGCTACCTCATTCAGCTTGTTGGCAGCCCACCAGGCTTCTGGGAACCTGGATTTGCAGTCTGGAGGTCGCCAGCTGTCCTTCCTCAAAACAGTGCAAGAGCTCTGTCCCCATTAATAGGTTATTCCAAGTCTTTTCCTTCTGTTTCTTCAACTGGAACAAATACAAATGTCAAATCAAGAAAAACCTCTGAGAGAAATAATTACTGGTTTTATCTCTGTCTGATTCTAATTTCAAAGAACATGACTAGAACAATAAAATTCCACTTGGTGGGAACTACTTCATATGGGTACTGCTGTCATTAATAAACAAAACCCAGATAATGTGCAAAAAGAATTATATCTTCAACAGAAGCTAATTTTGTTGATGTACTTTCACATCATGCATTTGTTAAAAATCACAATAGAATCCTGATTCTTTGGTCAAAATGCAAAATGAAATCAGTAGTACTACACCACAGAAAGAAAGGGAAGAATTGCCACACCATCCTCCTTCATGGTGTTTAGACACTAAAGATAAAACCAAAGTCCTATTAATTATCACTAATATTTATGCAGTACCTATAAGTCAAAATTGACAGGATAGCCTCATTTTATTATGCATCATAAATCTCTATCCCAGGGAGTACCAAGCTGAATTAGATGAAAACAAAGAATAGAAAAAGAATCAGAACTACAGACTGAGGTGACATAAATGCCCAAATGAATTGTTGCCCAGTTTTCAATATGAATTTATGCATTTAAAAAAAAAAAGGGGGGAAAAAAAAAAAGAGAGAAAAAAAAAGAGTAACTACAGAAGTTTCTCCTTGTTTGTAACTGTTGTGGAACACACCAGACAGAGAATTTTTCCCTGATGTTCTATTTGCACTGAGCTCCTGCATTTTTTAAATTTTGAAAAGTTAAAGGAGAACACATAATTTGCACCTGTGCAAACAACCCGCGTCCCCTGTTTTGACACTTGGTACTGATGAAAAATTGAAAACAAAAAAAGGAAAAAAAACCCAAGCTTTAGGATTTTTGTCTTTGATGAAAGATAAATTAATTTTCCAGACTTATTTTTAATGTTATAACCTCTGCTTACCTTCCACACCTGTAAAATTGTGTTACCAAGTTGTTAGCATGGTCCTTCCTACAAGAAATAAAGATGCCAAGAAAACTGAGCTACTGCCGTCATCTGTAAAGTAGTGCCCTTCAAAACACATTCAGTGGAACAGGGCCCTAGATATGTCTTTTACTTTGCTTATCTAGACTTTTCATCTTCTTTCTCCACTGAAACTGTTCCCAGTGAGAATAAAAATGGTTTTCAGACACAAAACAGAGCTTCTGATGAAAGTTCACCCTCACTTCCAGTTCCAGATACCAACTGCAATTACTTTAATTTTAATTTATATGTTATTTATTTATTTTTAGCAAGCAGAACTGTTTCAATGCTTACAAAAGATGACAGTGTTCAAGTTGTTCATATATTAGCAGACGCTGGGAAAGCTTTGTAAATATCAATATTCCTTCACAGTACACAGGGACCACCCCATCAAAGTCAGCCCCAGGGGGCTGAGGTTGGAGCACAACATTTGGTCTTTCCCCACACCTCTTCAGCCCTATGCAGTCTTCTCCAGTGCTCACACAATAGTAATGCTGCATTAGATATTAATTGCTCTCCTTTCATACAAGACTTCAAACAATGCTTCAGTCATGATCCTGGAATAGCATTTAGCCATAGAGAACCTGGACTCAGTCTAGGTCCTAATAAGCACCATAAGTCTCTCCAAGTTGCTCCAAATAGTTTATATTGCAGCAGATCTCATGGAAGTGGTATGGACCCCTTTGTATAGTCTCTCTGGAAGTATCTCAATGCAAATGCTGGACATTTCATCCTGCCTACGTCTTATCATGTCCTACAAATTCTGTCTTCATTCGTACTTGCATGAGAAACCCTGATTTCTAAATTTAAAGCACCATTTCAGTTAATACTGAATGTTCATACTTTCATAGTTAAGCTTTTAGGTCCAGAATTGTTTGTCTGTGAAATGTGTCAGAAGATTTTATTTATAACTCATAACTAGTAATACTGGAGGTGGATTCAAGAACTCATTATTCCTGTATGCTAGAGAATAGCTTCTGAGTTGTACTTTTTTTTTTTTTCCCCATGTCAAAGAATCTGACATGAAAGATAAAAATAGTATAATTGAAATTCTTAACAGAAAGAAATTACTTAATCAAGACGGTCTTTTGAGGCAAAGAAGATTTTGGTTTTTTTTTTTCTTCCATGCTCCTGTGTTTTTAATTGTCAAATTCTCTATCCAATCTTGCAAGCCATCATGAATAATTAGAAGGCTACAATTCCCAGGATGGAATATCATTCAGCCTCCTCTCTTCTAATTCCAGTATTGTTAATTGGTACATGAATGGGAGTTTGCTAAAACTGCTGGTTGTGTCCAAATCATTACCCACACAAACAGGCAACATTCTTCCCTCTGTCTCCAATAGACACAGGTCTTTCTGCTGACTCACAATAAAGGAACTATGTAACAAAATATTCCTCCTTCAACGTGCCAGAGTGAATTCAGAATAATAAGAAATGCTCTTTTCTTTGACAACAAGGAATTGGGATTTGGGGGCCTGGAAAGGAGTCCTGGGTATTAGAATCCAATACACTTATTCTACAACTACACCATATATTTCCTTTCCTCCTGTTACAGTATCATAATGGAAAAAAAAAAAAAAATTAGATGCTGAAGTGAAAGTAGTCTTAATGATCTGGTGGTATCTAGAGGACCTCTGTGAAATCATCCACTACAAGCTGTCATATATGCAGAGAATGACAGACATGTCATGCCTGTTGGATTTTCCTTTATGGATACAAAACAGTACAGCATAGGAGGAAGGACCATAATCGGTAGATGAAGAACTGTTTATAGTTGAATTGACATCTTTTGGTGTGAAGGTAAGATTTAAATACATTTAATGGAATTGGTTTTGCCATCATTCCTTCCACACGTTCTTATAAGGCACATAAATGGCCCAAGTAATTCCATTATCATTACTCAGATGCATATGGTTGATAAAACTGGACTCTGTACAGGTAATAAGGGTAATTTATAGTTGTAATTTTCATTGTATGTAGTGGACAAGATACAAAATTTCAGTATGAATACATTGTGCTATGTCACTCTGGTTCTTAACAGTCTCTAAACTTCAACTTTGGTGAAGCTGGCTCTACATTGAGATTTGAATTTCTTTTACAGAAAAGTGGTTATGTAATCATGCTGCATATTAAGTTTGGGTTGTGGATTTTTTTGTAGGGGAGGAATGCATATGCAAAGGTATTATAACAATGCTTGTATTATAACATTCTATTTAAGAATGAGAGTCGTGTTACTGATATTAAATCACACAATCACATTACTCCTAGAAGCACAGCAATCATATACATTAATCATATAATCATCAGAACTGTGAGGGACGATGATGATATTGTCATTAACTCTTCAAATCCCTGTCTCTTCTTTCCCTCACTTCACCTCCTAAAGACGTTACCAGGGACTAGCAAACTATTTACATTCTCTTTATTCACATGACAGTGGGATTATATTTGTCATAAAAGAGTCAGAAGGCTTATATGTATTTCTTTCTGTACCTGCCAATGATTTTTAGTCTGATCATTTTAACCTGATCACATTCTGTACCTAAGTTTCTAACTACTTTTTGCATATTCGGAGTTTATTTAAGGAACAATTGCATAGCAAAAAGGCTCTATAAAGATTCAGAGATTTTTTTTTTTTTTTTTTTTTGAGTTTTGAGTTTTGACTAATATAGTCCAAACATATTAGGAAGGTCAGCCCTTCCTTTGTTATTGAAGGAAATAACACTAGAGAAAGGTATCCATGCTTTTTGATGTAGTTTCCAAGAAGGGAAAGTGTGCTTGAAATTACTGTTGATGCCTGATGCAATTTTCAAGTGTGCGTCAGTGTTCTTTTCTGAAATAATATGTTTGAAGTTTTCCCTGGGTTTTTAGATTGCCATAGACAACCAAAGAAGCTGTAGGAAGTAGGCTGATATAGGCATTGAAATAAGCTGTAGGAAGGCATGTTCACATGCATGCCATACTCTACATACTGCCTAGGTTACCCTGTGTAACTTCTTGTCAAGACTGATTATTCACGGAAAACAATGGTTAAAATGAGCTCTTTCTTATTGCAACAGATTATAGAAGGAAGACAAGAGAAGATTCAAAAGTAGATATTGAAAATTCACACCTACAAGTGTGGCCAGTCAGAATTTCATTTAGACATCAGTCAGGGAAGGCAGCAGAGAATCTTTATGTGATCTTCACTCTCTGTCTGATTTGCCCTAATAACCTTGAATTCCTTATAACATCTTTATACACAGAATGTATTGGTGTTAATATGTCTTAAACCATTCTTTATGCTTTCCTTGGATTCTTTTGTTTCATCCCTCCTCATGCCCCCAGCCCTCCTGCCTGGATCTAGAAACGTCCTTAGACTAACTTACTCAACCTTGGAGGCATAAATTATCCATGTCTTACCAGCATCTGGTTCATCAATATGATACTGCTTTAGTCTCATGCCTACCCCAGGTGCAGCCAGGCTTCTTCTAATTGAGGAGTCTCTGAAATCTGTGAGTCTAAGAACAAAACAGAGAATGTTTATTATTACCAGTTTAAAACAATTTCATTTTTGGAGAACACACTTGGTAATACTTGTCCTCCCTCCTCTTTGTGTATATAGCACCCATTCAGGAGCAGCAGAGAAGAAATGAAGAATGAAGCTGTGATTTGACATTCTACTGATACAAACTCAGTGATTTTATTCAGAGTTCAGCAAATAACTAGTCAGAGAAACTCTTTGACTCACAAAGGTATAGCATCCTGAGTGTTTAGACTACTTAGTATCATTAGTTCTTTTAATGAACTACAAACCTTCTCAGGATGATTTTCTGCCTTAAAAGGCAGAAGATTCTCAGGGTACTATAAGTAATAATTAAAAAAACCAAACCAAACCAAACCAAACCAAAACAAACCGCTATATAATAGAATCAGAAAATCTACATAATGAGAGATAAGATGGAGAAATAACTAAATTTCTCAATGTCTGTCACTCTTCTGGTTATGTTTTGTTTGTTGTTTTTTGTTTTATTTTTAACAGAGTCACTTCCTTAACATCTGACATTGTGGTTACTTCTGCAGGAGATTTAATCAGAAATCACTTGAAATAAAAGATGAATCCCTTTCCTGACAAGTTCCAAAGCATGTGTATATCAGACATTATTCAGACTAGTGGCAACCAAAAATGCAAACTATAAAATATGCCTAATGTTTCCCTTTTACAGAATGAGAAGCAAAACAAGTAGAAGATTGGACTTGATGATCTTAGATGTCTTCTCTGACCTTAAGGATTCTGTGAGTATGACTGGCCTGCATGAAACTGCTAGCAAATGTGTGATCCACTAACTTGAATATCTGATGGCAACAGTTTAGTGCACAGTTTTTCCATTAAGTTCTTATCATTTGAAATGTCTGAGTCCAATAAAAAGGACTAACAGGAACAGACTTTATAATATTTACTACCCTGGCCCTTCATCATAACTCTCAGAAGACAAAAGAGTAATCAGTGTCCCTGACTTCAGGATCTGGGGTGCTATTTCTCTACGTCAGTAATGCAGTACTCTCAGATTTATTATTAATTGTTCCTATTCTGCAAGCTTTAGTACCTTTGTGAGGACTTACCTGGCTCCTGTATGTTTAACATATTTTTATTAACTACATACCACCTTATATCTTTTTCAGATTAATTTTCCCAACATTGGCCAGCTCTCCTACTCTAATTCACAGCAAATCTGTTGAGAACAAAAGTTGTCTCTTTGGCTTTCATAAAAAGGATCACGTGGAATATAGAACACCATATGATTATACACTAAAAGGCATTGAAAATGGAAGAGTAGAAAGAATTCTGTTGCATTAGCAATTTTTCTACTGGTAAACTTAATCTGAAGTTCACTTACAAAGGAACTCATTTTCAGTCCAAGTTTGGTTTTAAAATGAAACTATTGGATTTAGTGCCTCAAGAAGAAAGGAAGTGGCTTTAAAAATCTTGCAAAGGAATTAATATTATGCATATTTCATTGCATAAGACTACATGGTTTATCGCTCCTATGTAATTATTAGGGATGGAGTTTGAACCAAATCCATTCCCTGGACAAGTTCAAAACAGGTTTGGTTAACTGCTCGTGTTTCTTTTTAGCCAAGAGCAGAAGCCTAATTACAGACACAACACACTATAAGAAGTTCTCATGCTCTCTTTGCTGGCAAAAGGAAATGAGCACTGGAAAACTCATAAGAAAGGCTGATCATGTAACATTTCCAGCCTGATTTCCAGACCAACAAGGTTTGGACAAGTTTTGGTTAAGCAGACTAATTTTTGGATTCTTATCTGAACTAAATAGTCTGAATTTTTTGAGGTTCAATGTTGGTGTCTATCCATTTGAAGAGCTTTTGGCATCTCTATACATATAATCAACAAAAGTCTTTAATCCAAAATGCTTCCAGCTTGTTCTCTTGTGTTTCTAGTGTATGCTTTTAAACTGGTAGTGTTGAAACAAGCTGTCTTCTAACATTAAAAAAAAAAAAGTGACAGTAGGTTCTTCAGACAAAACACTGGTCCAGTTTTTCAAGTGTGCCTTCACTTAGACAGTCGTAATGTGTAGATCTGTATCTCACATACTGCAAATCTGCTTCAAAGAACAGTGGACAGTGGAGTTTTGATTTTATAAGCCATTACATTCTAAAGCAAATTTCAGTCACTAACCTAGTCTTTACTGTCATTTCAGTGGAAAAATTACCTGTAGAGATACAAAAGGCTGCTTGAGATTACATGGTTTCCTCTCTCACTGGAAGAAATTGTCATTATGGATTACTGGGATGAAGGTGGATGGACACAAATGAATTGTGCTGTTTCTGCCATCAACTCCTCTATGACTTTCATCAGTTTATACATAAATAAAGGTATATTTTTTGGTTGCAAGATTTATTTGGTTGTTTTGTTTTAATTGGGACCCCAGGATACATCCAATTAAAGCACTAAATGTGTTAACAAGACACACTGTTCCCCCTCAGTTGATGACAATAATACCATCCTTAGAGTGCACCAACTAAGAAGGTCTAAGATGGCACCAGTTGAATTTAGTTGCTTGTATCGTTGTTACTTACCTGATATATAAGTTTTTGAGCACATGAAGCTTTCATGAAACATTTTTAGAACAGTTTCAAATGTGAGGCTTCTAAACCTTCAGGTCCTCTCATCACATGTTACAATGAGGTATGATTTTGCCATTCATTATTTTAATATGTTTTGCATAAATTCTCTTATGATGCTTTTAACTCATTTCCTTTGAAAATTCCTTCTCCTAGGTCTATCAGTATAAATATTTTTACTTCCGATTTGACTTACTCAAGTTCTCACAGATATTTTGATAAGACCATCATCAAACCCAACCAAACCAACCTAGGCAACAGATCACCTTAGCTCACAGAACATGGCTAGGGCCATTCAAAGACAAAGTTTGCTGTTTGATCCATGGTACACTGAGAAAAGATTCACTGGTAAGATATTAATGATAACTAGTGTTTTGGGTGGGTTTTTAAACTTTTTTTTCTTTTTTTTTTTCCCCCCTGATTATCTAATGTTAATTTATAAATACACAATGAGTCCATGAAACCAGAACGGTTCCTTGCAGTCTACTTTACTGAAATGAAACTCACATTAGACTATAAACAAGTCTGGTTAGTTTGTTTCTTTTGTCTTTCAGCCCATATTGTATAACAATAAATCTTTCACATTTTAGTTTTCTTACCTAGTTTTTTCTCTGCCCTAGTTCCTCCTCTTACTTGCAACTTCAGACCGTGGAAATTTGCAATACTATGACTAACTGAGGAGAAAATGAGTCATAAATTAGTCACTAGCAAGACAAGCATCTTAGCAGGCCCACAATGACTTAAAACATGTGACTGGTTTCTGGCATAATGCCAAGCTCCTAGAGATCCTTGGGTGCATAGATCTAAAAGAGCACTAATTAAAATTACTGTCTCTTAACTGTCCACCTCTACAGAGTCTGGTTACACAGCATTCTAATGAACCATTGGCAAAGGGAGCCATGCATCTACTCATGAACGTTGTTGTCTTTCCTACTTCTCTTTGCTGTTCCAGGAGGTACACATGATATTAAGAATCTGGTTTTTTAATCTTTGTGGCCCAAGATGTAAATTGTAGTGCATTACTTTTGTCCATTGACTAGAGAATTTGACTTACGCTTTTACTTAGATAAAACTAGATTTTGTTACTAAAAAAAGTTCAAAACTCCTCAATCAAAACCACCACATTGTATATCACTCCAGACAAGCATGAAAACAAGGCTAATAAAGCAAAAACTAGTTCTTTGCTCAATGAACTGTTCACAAACAGTCTCACATGTCTTGTGACTAGTCCAAGGCACTAGGTACATTGATACACATCATGTTAGAGCTATCAGCTAAAATATATGTGAGGCAGAAAGTCTAGGGCTGGTGGTTATCCATCACCCTTTCAGGACAGCTTTCAAGTAGCTGTTATTTGGACATGAAGTTGTTGTATTCTCTACAAGTTTCAAGGAAGGCTGTTCACAAGCAAGTCCTGCTTCATGAAGTATACAGCTCAATGTTATTACACTAGATAGCAGAACTAAGTTTCCATCACCTCCAGCTCAACCCAGGTCTTTAAATTTCATTATTTGGTGGTGCATGTGCAACCAAATGGGAAGTAAAGGTGGGAAGGATTGCACAGCCTGGGTGATCAGGTCTCCTAGTCAGGGACTTGTCTTTCTTCTTAGCCAGCTCATACATGCCTCACACTCATAGCTGGTTCTCACTTGAAAAGAAAATAACAGTTGTGTCAAATGACTGTTAATTTCAGTGGCAGCAGCAAGCATAAGAGGTCATTTAAAACTGAAAGTGAATACTTCTGTAAATTATTATTAGTGGCTGTGAGATGGAAATGTGATTCTCTGGCAAACAGCAATTTTCTGACTTGGGCTCTCTTTGAGAAAGCTATTCCCAAGCACTGCCATCATGCCAATTTTCAAGACAGAACAGATGAAAGTGAGAAGGGGATTTCTCTGAGAATGTCAGTAGTTTTTCAACACTTAAAAAAAGCCCCCAGAGTGGGCACAGGCTGCCCAGTCCCCTAGCAGGAAGCAGACACTCTTTTTCAGCTTAAGTACTCCCACTCCTTCTGTTCAATGATTGATTTTATTTTGCTCGACTTCACAAGACCAGGTTGGACAAATCTGAATTATCTGTATGATGCTGACTGGTTCAGCTACAGATCCTTTAGTATGCTTGTCATTTAGACTTATAAATTACCTTAATGAGGGCTGTAAATCTTAGCTCTCTGAGGACATAGCTATACAATAAAAAGCAATCCAAAGCTTTAGAAAGGCAAAGATGCCTCTAGCATGCAGGCTATTCTTTAAATGTAACACATTCTCTCTTGGAATTTACCCTGGATTACTGTTGGTTAGTTTTCTAAATGTAAGTTACTTTGCTTATAGGAAAACTAAGCTTATCTAATAGGCAAATTTTGCTAAACTCTTTCAGAAGAATGGAAGGAAAACATAATTTCACAGAGATCTATGAAGTTTTGCATGGGCAGAGATATGTGACAATATGTTGTGCAAGCATGTTTTAAAACATGGCTTAAAACTTTTTTTCTGGTATACTTAGCCACAGATTTAGTTATTAAAATAATGTTAGCTACTAACAACAACAATGACAAAAAAAAAAAAATACTTGGTCCATCCTCTACCTATGTTTAAATAAATAAATAATAATAAAAAAGCAAGTGAAAGAAAAAGCCTGTGAAGAAATCAATGCATAAAACCAGGAAATCATTAGCCAAATGAACCATGCTTAAAATTCAAGTCCTTTCACTACCAAAAAGAAACATAAGATATATTGAAGTACATTCCCAAAACTAACTTCTGATGTCAGTCTTTTCAGAGACATAGAAGGTTACAAGTGCTCCTACCTTTTTCCAAGTTCTGATTACAAAGCATTTAGCATTCAATTAAATATATTAAATGAACAGTCTACATCATATACTAAAAAGTCTAAGTCCCAGATTATACTGAAGAGCCTAACATAAAAAGGTAAATTAACAATATGAACTGATGGCAGAAATTTAGCAATAAATTTTGAAAACATCTGTCAATTGACTTAGTTTAGATATGACAGAGTACACTATATATATATATCACTCCCACAAAGCAATATACATATTTTTGTACTGTAACAGATTTATCAGCCAAAACCTCTGTGTAACTCTAATAACCACGCACTCTCCACAAGCTCTGCAAAGGTCCTATTAACATTATTCATTGTCTGGACCAGGCTCATTCCATTAATCACATGGACATCTACTGAGGAGTACCAATGCCCAGGGAATAATGGACATGCCAGTACTACTCTAGTATCCAGAAATGAGTAAGTTCCTCAGTAAATTCCTGCTATTCTGAGAATTACTCATTTCCTAAGATCCTTCCAACTCCCTTAGGAAAAAAAAAAAAAAAAGTCTAAAAATGTTTATTTGGATTTCTGATCATAATATTTTCATGTAGAAGAATTATTCTCAAAATGTTTCTTCTTGAAACTGTGATATGCTTGTTGATCTACCTTGTTGGATTTCAGAAAGCATTCTGTGAAAATGAGCAAGAGAAGGAAGACAACTGACAATACTACACTGACAATATGACAACACATTGGAATACCTCTTTCTCCCAAGCATATTACACGTTAAACTAAAGGTATATTATTTGTTTGATATTTCATTATCCTAGGCATTTTGAGTTCTGCTAATTATATTGGAGCAATTCAGTTTTAATCTGTCCCTCAATTATCTCATACAGATGTATGAGAAAGTCTCAGAACATGCTTTAAACACATCATTTGAATATTGGAAGGTCATTAGTGACTGTACAGTTCAAACAATTGTAGGTGTAGGTCCAGGGCACAATGGTACAGATGGCATTCAGATGCAGGTCCAATATTTTTACCCTATCAGCCCATGCTGACCTTAACACTGCATCTTGATATCAGTGTAAGAGCCACAAAATATTTCAATTACCACAATCTCTTAGGATCCACACAATGCAGTTAGTGACTCTAATAACACTTTTTTTTTTTTTTTTCCCCTCAAAAAATAGAGCTTCCACTCAATCTTCATCCCATTCATTTTGCTACAAGAACTATACAAACAATGGGAAACACTGGCTGTGCAATTACCTACTCTTCACAAGTTCTTTATCTTTTTAAGTATTAGTCTTCCATCTCATTTGTAACTTTAGTGACTTCTTAAAAATTTCTTTTTCCAAAGTCATAACACTTCATTTTTCCTCAATAACACACAAAAAATGTGTTAACCATGAACATTTTGTGGCCTCTTCAATGATTCCGAAGTTCAAGTATTTCATCTTCATGTAAAAGTTTAGCAACTCGCAGAATTAAAAAATCAATGGGAATTTGGTCAGCTCCTACAAAGATATGTTACAAATTACGTAACAAGTTTACACTGAAAGGACTGCTCTGTATTCCTCCTTCACTGCTTATCACAAATGTGATCTTTACCATAGATGTGAAATATATACTTACTTCAACCTGTAATGTGTCTTAGAAACATTGTATATTACATTTAAAAATAAAAAAATCACCAGAGCCATGCTAATAAAAGCATTAATGTTGAAAGTACAACTAAAATGGTAAAAGTCCTATTTATGAGTAAAACATGCACAAATAAAACGGTACTGCCAAATTGCACTAGCTGCCTGTTTGCCTCAGTTTTTGACTTTGTCAGTTATTATCCTGGTGTGTGTATTGCCAAACAACTTGCTAAAGCCTCTTCTAAACAAAGAGAAGTGAAATTTTGCTAGGCATAGAGCTGCAAGATTTCTCCCCTTTGGGCTTGCCTTTTTTTTTTTTTTTTTTTAATGGCATTTTTTGTTTGTTTGTATTATTATTTTGATTCCTTAGAAAATACCTACAAAATGGTTGGATGAAATACACCTCTGTCCATGAGTGCACATAAACAAATTTCCTGGCATTACAGTAAAACCACTTATCTCATCTACCACCTATCATTATCAATTATTGTGTTACAACTCCTAGAACAAACAAAATCCCAGGAATGTGGAAAAACAGGTTGTAGCGCTCCTCAGACATTTTGCTGTGTCCTTTTCATTAAGTCCAAACATAATTACAGATATTAGCAACAAAGACGGCAGTAGTAAATCTGATCAATGAAATTACGCAATTAAATGGTCCGTTGTAATTTGTGATGGCATTGCCCAAGAAGCAGACATCAAGATATATATGTTAGAGCAAAGGGTCTACCTTGGTTGGCTGACTGTTTGGGACACTGAATGTCACTTCTGCTGCCATACATCCAGGTGGAATTTATTACCTACAGGTTATAGGAAAAAAAATGCAAAGGATATCTGATCTGTGCAGCAATGACTGAAAGCATTTGTCTTAAAGAGTTTAACTTCCTTGCCTGGATGCTATGACAAAACTAATTTTTACTGTAATTATAAATCCTCAAAGTTTTAATCCTATAGCCAGCCAACCTGGCTAGAAGCCTGACTTTGCCACTGTGATCATCTACCAGAAAGGTCAATAATTTTATTTTAATAACATACAGCTTAAGGAGCCAAACTCTCATTTTTTATTCACTTCTGCAAGCAAAAAACTGACACAGGTCAGTGGGAATTTTGACTGAATGAGGACTGCTTTAAAATTTTGGTCCTTGGGCCAACATTAATAATTTTAACAGTAGGCCAATTTAATCTCTGATGTAATTCCACCTATCTCAGTTGACAGTTGGCCCTGTCTCAAATTAAATACTTTTATAATGAATGGTACAAGTAGTTCTATTTTTGAGAAATGTATATAAATCAACTTATACAATTATGCTGGAAACAGAATATTTGCAAAGGAAAGGAACCTTAATTGTAACATTAAATTCTATAGATACAATCCACAGCTTCACTATACCCCCCCTTAGATGACCGCAGAGCTGATTTAACACAACTAAAAACCATAGCTATGTACTTACAAAATCTATACACAGCTAAAGCATTTTATAATTTACTAAAATGTGGCTTGTTCTTTAAATTCACAGCTACAAAAAAGTCTCTAATGCAAAATGGTCTATTCCATCCTATTTTTATGTTCATATCCCTAATGCCTAGATTGTACTTTTAAGATTGTATTTTTAAGAGTTGAATGAACAAATGCGTGCATGTAAATGTCCATGTCTTTATACAAATGCAGAGCTTCATGAGAAAAATCAGAAGGTTAGGTTAGATCCAAGGGAAAATATGCCTGAAAAAACCTACACTGAGATTTATGAGTTTCCAGAGAACATATTGAAAAAATCCAGAAAGATCTTTGCTTATTTTGACTTCTTTCCCAGTCTGAGGTCTTGTTATACATCTAAAAAGTTGGACTGAGAAATTAGAAACTTTGGTGAACCTAGACTGTTTTCAGCAAGGCAGGATTTGGGGCTTAGGCTCATTAAGGAATGTCAGTCTGAAGCTACAGTCGATTTAAGAAAATTGTTTGTCTGCTTTGAGGTTTAACTGATCTCCCCTAAAAGTAGTACCTTGGATATACAAATTCAAATACAGTAGAACAACACCTATAACAGAGATTTTATTTATAGGACTGAAACACATCTTCTCTCTTTTTATAAACAATATATATAAATTTGCAGAAGAAAAGGAAAAAAGGGGGGGGGGGGGGATTTTGTGTCTTGCGGTGTCAG
>JANIJG010023187.1:0-18795 GCA_024611175.1 Megaceryle torquata
TAGTTTAATTACACACTTCATTTTAGCTGCTTTACCATGATTGCACTATAAGATAAGCAAAGAGTCCCTGATCTTGTGATTATTTTCTTCTAGCAAATATTGAAATACATCTATGACAACTTAAAGTTTAACAATAATAGAAGTAAACACCAGAAAAGAAATAAATAAATAAAAAATATAAAAATTCAATTACCTTTATATCTTACTTGATTGGTAAGAAGTCAAGCTGTCATTTGCTATTATCACATGAACCATATATAAAATTAAGTCCATCGGTATAAAGAAATTAAGAAATAAATGTAACTGATACATCATATAGAACTAAAGATAGTATAGAAGAGACAGACATTTTGAAAAGCAATTGTGTTTTCAAGGGTTTAGTGAGGAAATTCTGTGGAGAAATCATAAGCTTCATTTGATCTTTGAAAATGTTTCTTTCTCTATATAGTTGTAGTGACCCTAATCAGAAGATCATTGTACATGAGGAGTTAGTGGTCCATATAATGTTGAACCTGAATATGTGTAAGCCTCTGCTGTGTATGTGGATATCTTGGCCATGAGACCTGTGGCTCTTGACTATGCTCATCCAGCAAATCCTGATAGCTCCTGTAGCTATTCCCATTGGGTGCCAGTGATTATGCAACCCGTATATCTATATTCATTTCAAAGCAAAGCAGCATTTTCTCATTTGAACATTCCTTTTCTTGACAGTAGAAATGATTAATAAAATTGTTTTCTACTAAAGAAGTCCTGTAAGAGTTCTGGAGAACTTCTCCACAGAAAGTATATGGGCAGCATGCCTTGCCCTCATCATAGGTTCCTTGCCACATGATGCTGCCCAAATCAGGGTTCCCAGAATATGAAGCAACGTAAGATTATCTATGTTATTACTCTCTTTCCTTCGAGTGGTAATTCCAATAAATGGTATCTTAATATCTTTTAGAATCTGGATGCTCTTTTTACTGAGATCATAACAAACACTAGTCACAGTGCATTACAATAAGCATAGCAAATTAATTCATAGACAACATATTTCTGTTCAGCCAAAAGAAATTACAAAATGTGGTTATCACATTTTACTGTACAAATAAGCATATAGTATAAAAATTTTAGCCTTAATATTGCAGTTAATGCTTCTAAGTTTTGTTTCATGTATCTTATGATATGTTATTTAAAGTACATTGACAGTGAACAGTTCATCATCATTCTTAATTTCCTGATGACTGAGAGGGGGAGATAAAATTCTTGGTTTTGCAGCTATGGGAAAATCTCCTACTCCTCAAAAATATGTTTTATAGTCATACTCACTTTCCTAAGAAGTAAATTTCAGTATCACTTCAAGGCATTTAAAATAGTATTTTTCATACTGACTTCTAGTCTCCAGGCAGAAGATATTTTTTAGCCATATTTTTCATGATGTAGTAAACATGAAAAGTTATCTCAAACACAGCTTAGTTTTCAAGCAGCTTTTCATATGAACTTACTGGTGAGGTGAGCATTTTATTTTAGTTTTAATCTTCATATAGCAACATTAATAACATCACTTGAATCCTATAGTTTTTTTAAAAAATATCCATTAAAAAAAAAACAACTCAGATACAAATAAAAAAAATAAATTCTCAGTGGGACTGTCACTTGCACTTTGAAATTTTTGCTTTGAATAAATACAATCAAAACCAGGCAAGATTGTGCAGTGTAAGTTCAATATCCTGAGCCATCTAGAGAAGCCTAAAATGCAAATGAAGCATGACACCCTTCTTCCCCATTAGTTAGCACAGATATCTTCTGCTCTATCTATTGTTAGTAGATTGGCAAAACTATAAAATATAATAAGCTATAGGAAGATTAAAATAAACACACTGTACTAATACATTGCAGTTGTAAAATCATCCCTATTTCTATGTGGCAAATTAATGAGAAACTCAGCAAACCTCATGTCCTGTTTGAGGAGAAGTGTTATTTCATTTTAGGTTCCCTATTTGCAACAACATAAAAATAGCTATCTCAAGCCCTGAATATCTGTGATGTAACAAGAAGACCCTTCCAAATCTGTTCAAAATAAAAGACAAAACTCAATCTAAGATCTCATGAAAAATTAGGTAGACAATATAGCCAGAATATTTCACAACTTGCTAATACTACTTCCTAATAGTTTTCCTAAATATCTCTAATACATAATACACAAATGATGATCATAAAATCATACTTTTGGTTGGAAGAGACCTTTAAGAATGTCAAGTCCAGCCGTTAACCCAGCATTGCCAGGTCACCACTAAACCATGTCCTTCAGCACCACATCTACATGTCATTTAAACATATTCAGGGATGGTGAATCCACCACCTCCTTAGGCAGACTCTTCCAGTGCTTTCCTGTGAAAAATTTTTTTGTAATATCCAACCTAAACTTCCCCTGGTGCAACTTGAGGTCATTTTCTCTCGTCCTATCATCTTTTACTGGGGAAAAAAAGCTGACCCCCACCTTGCTACAGCCTGTAGCAAGAGCTACAGAGGTAGAGATCAATAAAGTCTCTCCACAGTCTCATTTTCTTCAGGCTAAACAATCCCCGTCCCCTCATCTGTTCTTCTCATAAGACTTGATTTCTGGACCCCTCACCAGCTTCATTGTCCTTCTGTGAATATGCTGCAGCAGCTCAATGTCATTTTTGTAGATAGGGGCCAAAAACTAAACACAGAAAACCTCTTTACCTTCAAGCAGATCAACACAGCTGCCTAAATTGATGTCATCTGCAAATATACTGAGGGTGCCCTCAATCCACTTGTCCAGATCATTGATAAAGATATTAAGAGAACAGTCTTCAATACTGAGCACTGGGGAACACCACTAGTGACTGATCTCCAATTGGATTTAATGCCATACATCATGATGGAAGATTTGTGTTCCCATTTGCAGTTTCAAGCTAGTTCCAGACTGTTTGGTCCAGGAGTCTTATAACTTTTTTGGTATAGTATTCTGCTGATGCTACTTCTTAGCTTGACTCTTTGTTCATTGAGGTATAATAGAGACAATTCAATATAAAACCATATTTTTCTGCAAAACTAACAAGAATCTTCTGCCAGGAAGTCATGCCAAAATATATTCTAGTTCATGCTGAGTGAGCATGTCTGCCTTCTACCCACACATCATGTAATTATATTAGTAATTGCTACAGATGACAGCATAAATATTAATACTGTAATATGACATTCTCACTGAATAATATAAGAAAGAGTAACAACAACAACAACAAAAAATCAAAGATCTTTAATGTGTAAAACCATGCAAGAATTAAGAAAATAGGAAGTGAATCTTAGAGCTTTGTGATGCCATATCAGTGTAATGAAATGCCTACTGAGATTTAGCCTATCAGCTTTCTAGTCTCTGTATTTTTGAAAATGAGATGTGAGATGTGACAACAACTTCTAATTATTTGTATCCATTATACTTTTTCTCAATGAATTAGATTTCTATATGTACAACATCAGCACATCAAAGTTTATGGATAAGGGAACAAGAATCTTGAGGAAATCTATAATTACTTTTCTAATTACTTAACTAATTATTTTGTGAGCATGCTCTTTTTTCTTTTTTAACTTTTTGGTTGGTTGGTTGGTTTGATTTGTTGTATTTTAATTTTATGAAATTCTGTTTAAAGATATCAGGGATGTGTTAGGTAAATTATTTACATCTAAAATAAATATTTAATATCCATATAATTAACATAAACAAACCATGTTAAACTCAATACTTTCTGATACAATGAAAGATCTACTAGGTGAGGAGGAAGAAATAAATATGTGATTTTTTTACCTTTAGATGGCTTTTAAAATTTTCTCCAAACATGGCCCAAATGAAATTACTCTTTCAGTTAAAATTAAAGAGCATCTTAAGACATATGAAATACAGGGGATAATAATTTGACATGTGTTTGTAAAAAGCTGGACACGTTTTGTGACATGTCAATGGAAGCAACAGATATGAGATACGGAGGTATATACACTGTAATACTCTGTAGTGTTGAGGTTGTCTCTGATAAAAAACTTTTTTAAAAGATGAAGATGTTAGAGAGTAAAATGATTTTAAAAAGTTATAAAAAGTGATGCATGATGAAAAGGTAGAGAAGGAGAGGTTGTTTTGGGGAAAGAAAGAACAGGATGACAGACTGAAAATGTAAACAGTTATTATAAAGGAGGTGGTGATCCATCATTTGTTATGCCCACTGTATAGGTAGAACACGAGGAAATTGTTTAGTTTGAAAAAAAAGGAAGTTCATCTTAGTAATTCAAACTATAGGGAATGTTTAACTATTTAGGGAAACTGGGGAATTCCCCATGTGAGATATTTTAAAAAGCATGTAGATAAATATCTTCCATTCATTTTTAATGTAAAATTCTGAATTAGTTCCCACTGGGACTAGTATGCTTCTCAGAAAAGACAAAAACACTAATTGTCACTCTCTTTACTTTCTTGTAGTTGTACTTTCTTCCATAACAAGGAGGATGGGTATTCAACATCTCCCTATAAGCTATCTTTTGCCAGTGAGAGTGATTTCTTGGAAATATGTTATGAAAATGTATTAGCTCATGATAATCTCTTGGTTCCAGTGCAAGTTGCCTACTCAAGTCTTTTTTGCATAAAATATGGGCCTCTCTAGTGAATGTGCTTGAAAAGAACATGATCATAAACTCATCCACATCAGAAGAGTTCAGAAGAGTCAATTCTCATCTGTACAGTCAGTGCTGATAAAGCATGGAAAATAGCTTCCAGGAAGCTAAGAAAAAAAAAACAAAACCAGAAAGCAAAGAATAAAAAGTTAAGTGGTGTTTGGTCATTTCCAATCTGAAGCCTCAAATCAGTTGAAAAAAAAAATTGTGTTTAGTATCTAAGATTTTAAATTTCTTACAATAAACATCTTTTATAAGATCAAGATGTCACTTTTTTTGCCGCTGTTCAGAATATATCAGATTAAAAAAAAAAAAAAAAAAATTAATGGCAGCAGTCAACCAAGTCAAATTTTGATGCCCACCAAAATAAATAAATATTCTGAACTAATCAAATGTATAACTTCTTACCAAATCCCATTTCTAGGTGTTTCCCTGGTTGAAGGACTCCCTGTTCTGTGTATGTGTATGGGCATCTGAGTGCAAGCATCTAGACTGGGACTGTGGGCTATAGAGCCCATGTGCCTGCATGCCAGCAGCTGGGGGGACTGGAGTGTGTGAAATTCAAATGCCAGCAAATGTGATCTTGGATCATAGGAGTCCATATACCTGTGGTGCCAACAACTGGAGTAAGTGAGGGTGTGAGTGAATGTGTCTTTGCTAGTGAAGGTCAAACTTGATTAACTATTTAGAAGACAAAGTGGCCTGGGAGCTGGGTGAGGTGGTGTTTCTAAAAGTGGGAGAAGCTTGCTATGGAGGGACCAGAGGAGTCCCATCAAACTAGTGGAGAGACCATTGGGTCTGGGTTCTCTAAGCATGAGACCCATGTCTGTGTATAAATCAAGGAGGAATGTTGGCTACTGCAGATCAGAAGAGACCTGGCCAACAGCCAGTCACATCTGTAGGTACATGGAGGGTGTGAGCAAAGGAGTCTTGATACCAGCAACTGGAGTAGAGCTGCAGCCTTGGAAGCTTGTATACACAAGTGCCAACAACAGCGGATCCTAGCGTCCAAGGGTGGCTACTTGACAGACTGGGTGCCTGAGCCCAGCTACTGGAGAGATCCACATTGTACACATATATACATATATATATACACTAATAGACTTCCATCCTGCTCAGCTGGACATTGCTGCATTTTGTGTCCGAGTGCTCTGCATGGCCATCAGCTGTAGCTAAGTGTTGTATTTCTGTGTGTACCTTTAGGGACTACATGCTCAGCCTCCCATTGGTTGAACCTAGAGGCATAAACCTGTAGCAGCCTTGAATCTCTCAGGCTGCTGCATTTGTCATCTCCTAACACTTAATAGCGATGAAATCTTAAAAGTCTAATAAAAAAATTAGTCTTAATTCCAGACTTAATTATTGTAGGAGGATAAAGATTTTTTTTTTTTTCTCTGTACTATTAATAATTGTTTAGCTTGGACACTGTGCCCTGTTTTGGGCACCGTGGCCCAAAGAAGATCAGACTCTGGGAATTCAGATTAGAGGCCTAGAAGTTTTCAGGTTTTCAGGGAGAAAAATTAGAATTACCTACAGTGGTTGAATTCAAAACCTAGAAGATTTAAGAAAGATAATAGAATTTTATCGATTAAAGACATGAGAAGAAATTAAAAAAAAATTTTTTTTTTATTTAACAACAAAACCCCTGTATTGGTTTTGTCTGGAATGGAGTTAATTTTCATCATAACAGCTTGTATGGTACAATGTTTGGGTTTATGATGAAACTAGGGTGTTCTGTCTGTTGCTTAACAGTGCTTGCACAGAGTCAAGGGCTTCTGTTTCTCACTGTGCCCTGCCAATGAGTAGGCTCAGGGTGCACAAGAATTTGGGACACTGCTGGGACAGCTGACCCAAGTTGATCAAAAGGATATTCCACACCATGTGATGGGGGAAAAAAGGAGGAAAGGGGGGACATTCAGACTGAGGACATTTGTCTTCCTGTGTATACAATTTCATGTGGTGGATCCCTGCTTTCCTGGAGATGGCTGAACACATGTCTGTTATTAGGAAGGAAGTAACTAATAAATTCCTTATTTTGCTTTGCTTGCACATGCAGCCTTTACCTGTTAAACTGTCTTTATCTCAATCTGTGAGTTTTCTCACTTTTAAACTTCTGATTCCTTTCCCCATCCCACTCAAGTGTGTGTCAGAGAGCATCTGTGTGGTGCTTAACTGCCTACCATGCTTAATCCAGAATGACTCTAAACCAAAACCCACTGTGTTTTGCATACCTCTAAACCAAAAAAACGCTGTGATTTGCACAGTCTTGTGTCACTGAAAAGACACCACTTTTCCCCTTCTTTCCAGTGTTATATTGGCATTCAGAAGGACATTGCATGATCAGTACTGTAACTGACAGCAGACTTCATGGACCCTGTAGACATGGAAGAAGGTTTAGCATTTTACATTGACAGATTTTTTTTCAAAGTGCTCTCCAAAAGGAAAAAGAAAAAATTGCATCCCCTCTATCCCAAGAAATGTGACAGTGACTTGTTATGCTCTGGTAGCATCTCAAATATTAAATGAATCATTCGAGTTCTTATATAATATTAAATTTAATTTCTTTCCTTTTGACAAAGATGTATGAGGAATTTAAAACCAGATCCATATGAGTAATCTGTTTCAGCCTTACCTAAACAAGAGGAAACATTCTTAAAACAGAAATTTAGGGTTTCTTAATAACATTTAGAAACTCTTATTCCTTCTGTTTTTAATGAATTAGCTTTAACTTTATAGTCAGACACAGTAGTAGAGACCTCTAGGCACATGCAATAATATAAAGAGATTGATAAAAGTTTAATTTATGCAAGAGTCTGACTAAGTAGAGTCCAATGCAGAATCACAGTCTACATACCTGTAAATTTTAAAAGCCACAGAATAACATAAAGAAGCATTTTCCCATAATTCTGCTGAACACATCAATTCATCATTTCAATTATTGCAACACTGTTTGTATTCTAATTATATGTAACATTGCCTAAACATAAACCAGAGATTCATAAACTCCTTAGACATGTTATATAAATCAACAGCACTGGAAAACACTCTATACCATAAAATGATCTAAACTTTAAAATTCATAAAATCACATTTGTGTATCATTGTAAAGAAATAAATTAATTTCTCTACTAGTTAGTATACCGTAGGTTTTTTCCTTGAAATTGAAAGACTATAATGTTTATCAACATGCAATGGTGTTTGTTCATTACACTGATTTTTATTATGGGTTCCCACAATTTGAAATCATTATGAAAGAAACAACAGAAACAGATTTTTGATTGTTCATTGTTTGTGGCATCTGTAGGAAATATGTTGGCTTGACATCAACTGTTAACAAGCTTTATTTAAAATTAAGGGAAAACCAGTTGTGAATTATAAACATTGTCTATAATGGCGCTTTGTAGTTTACATAATTATATTTTGTGAAAGAAAGGAGGCAAGCTTGGTCTGACTTCATTTTTCCATTAGAAAAGATTCAACTGTCTTCATCCCATGGTACCAGCTGCACTGTATTTTGTATGAGATCACTGTGCTTAATTTCAATAGCCTGCTGAGAGAGTTTATTTTTTAAATGCTGTCTTTTGCAGATGTGCCAAGGGAAAGATAATTTTGGTCTCTCTAATCATATGCAGAAAGCTAGTCCTGTTCTGAAGCTTTATTTCACATGGTGCTTCCAGAATGGCCCTGTAGAGAAATTGTAATTTCAAATTAAAGTACATTTTAAGTCAGTCTGTTTCCCATAAGGATTCTCCAAAAATACTTAGAATTTGTACTAAGTATTAATATTTTGTTACTCAGGGGTATAGTAAATGCTATTTGAGAAGAACATATGTATAAAGACTTTGCAATTACAAGACCAATATTTTTAAAAATTATATTGAAGGGTGATGACAGGAACACAGAATTTTTATCAACAGAACTTTTAGATATAATACCTCTTGTACCTGTATCAAGAATTTTGTATGCTCAGTCCAGCTCTGCAGTGAATATGACAGACTAAATTTTCCTTTTCCTTGTAAATTTGTCATCTTGCTATTTTAGATTAGGCTAAGTGCTTATGGAATAAAGTCTATGAATTTTTAAACCTTAAACACCTTCCTGCTTATCTGTAGGAATAATGCCTATATTTCTCTCAAGAATGCTCAACGACAAGCCCAAAGTTTTATTTTCTGTTTGTATTAGAACTTTAGATAGTCTTTGAAGTAATGTCTCTTGGAACTACCATTCTATCCTGTTAATTTTAGATGGAAGTTTTAAACTTCTGCCTTGGCAATAATGATGCATAAAGGACAAATTTTTACTCCCAAACTTAACTCATTTTTCAACTTAAAATCTCCTTATTAGACTGAAAAAACATTTTAGATGAGTTTAGAATTGGCAACACATTAATCAATCAATTGCCCTGTTGGCAAAGTATTTAAGATATTCACGATAGAAAGCTGTCATATTTGATTTAAATAAAATAACAATGAGTAATAGGTTATTAAATGAAGTGAAATTAGAATAATCTCATTGAAGTTTTTCTAATTCTAAATAAATAAATTTGATTTTTTTTTTCCAAAATAAATTGGTTCTTGTTTTCATTAATGATAATAAAATGTCTGTAGAGTTCATAAGAATGTGCAGTTGAAATGATCTGGTTAAGATAATGAAAACAGATTAGGCTAAAGAAAGGGACAGGAATGGAAGATTATATCAACTGGCAAGACAGACCTGCACCTAACAGCAAAAAAACCCCAAACAAACAAAACAAACCAAAGCAACAAAAAAAACCACACACACACACACGCACACAAAAAAACCAAATCAAAAACAAAAACAAAAGAAAACACCCCAAAAAAACCCCAAACCAAAAAACCAACCAAACAAAAAGAATTAGCAACATAAGTACAAATAGAAGCAGCAAATATGACTACATATAAAATGCACTATAATCATAAAATTATTATGTGAAATGACTGTTAGTTTGTGCAACATCAATAGCAGAAGACAAAGTAAGCTTTCTAATCTCCAAATATTATTTGTGCCTTGAAATGAAGGAGCAGAGAAATAATTAGACTATTCCTTATTGTTAATCCTTTCTTAGAGGATTAGAAAGTATAACTAGCAGAGCAGATCCTGACTGTTTTTTAGAGCAAGCCTTTAATCACATTATAATGCAGTTGTACGTAGTTTGGTCAGATGCTTATTTAATTCTAATTAAATACTTGCAACACTTGTGTCCATGGCAATATCACTATTGCTAGACATCAACACTAGAATACATGTCTAATGATAATTCCAGACAGAAGCAGTTAGGAGGTGTCCTGAACATAGCTTCTAATGGGTAATATTTGAGATAACAGATGGCAGAGGAAAAAAAAAAAAAAGCTAATATTTTATAACATATAATTGGACAAAGTGCTGGTATGACACAGCTGATACATCTATGGACTTCATGTTACATAGATTTATTATTGAGAAATTTTCTGTAAATAGGAGTGCCCTCTGCCCCCTTTAGGTTATTAGTGTTCAGAAAGAAATGATATATGAAAAATGTATTTCAGTAACAGTAAAATAGAGTTCCTATGTAAATCTTACCTCTCAAACAGTTTAATGTGTTAAAAATGTGACATTATTTATTAGCTGGTGTTTGGGAATCTTTCTTCCAAATTCTTGTTTTCCTTGTCAAATATGGAGTCAGTGAAGCTGTATCTTTTTAATTAAACGATAGATGGGAAGAAAAGTTTCTCCATCTAGGAATCTTGTTAAAAAGTAGTAATCAAATAACATTAGGTAAGTGATCAGGTCAGTCATGACAGCTGAGAAGATTTTAGTTTAAAAACCTAGTCTAGTTTAGGCAGAATAGGTATTTCAATCTGAATTCTATAGACATGCCATATTTACTGTCAGGCTAGCCACCATCCTGTGGTATAGCTCCCTTCAGTATTATTATTATGAAAAAAAAAAAAAAAAATCTTAGTTTTATCCAAATGTTAAATGTCAATATTTGAAGTCTTCTAAGTGATCCTGTTCCTGCTTCAGTAATTACCTGAGGGTGTTGTTATAAGATGAATTTACTTCTCCCTAAGGACTAAACTGTTACTGTGTCACAAGGATACCATTGATTTCAATGGGTTTGATAGTGACATAAATAATGAAACAGTTAAGAGATGCCACAAAACCTGGCAGATCAGACAAGTGTGTATAAGTAGACTGCATATATTACCCATATTAAATATACAGAGATATTTGAACCAACTGTCTGTACACCATCACCAGTTAATGCAGCTAAGACATGCTCTACACTAAATTGTCTAAAGCTGTAGACAGTTCATTCAGAAGAGTCTATGCAGAACTTCATGCAGGCTACAATGTGTGTTGAAGTCTTACTCTGAAGGGTGATATCTGGCACATACTGATCTACAACAGTTAAACATCTACTGTTGAATACTGGATGTATACTAATCATCATATGACTGACATGGTAAATTCCATGTGTGACTTCTTCAGATAAACAAGACATTCCAAGGGACATAAAGTCTCTTTTGGTATTTCTGAGTTGCCTTGTTGCAGCACCATTTGATCCTACTTGGAAAAGTAGGAACAAGTGATGGTCTACAGGCTTTGCCAGACATAGCTGCCTCTCTGTGACATGCATGTGAGCTCCCAGCAGACAGCAAATGTCTCCAGAGATATTGTCTGCACAACAAATAGATGCTTTGGTGCCTCTCAGCACAATTAATGACACTCCATGTAATTTTCTGGTGGCACTGGTTCTAATGAAGGTGGGTGATTTGATGAACTTTGCACAGTTGACCTTTCCTGTGTCTTGCCCATTTCTCACTCATCCTTCATTCTCTAGCCCCAGAGCATCATATTTGTTAAATAGGGGCACTTCAAGGGGAAGTGGAAGATTCTTCCTCTTGCCACAAACAAAGACTACAGTCTAGTCTCCTTTGTCTTGTGAATTGGTTCAGTCTGTCACCTCAGTGCCGGAACAACTTTACCTTCCCTTTGCAAAGTCTGTCGGCAAGGCTGTTTGTGACATTTGTTGATTTGATGGGTAGGACCACTCAGTGGATAAAGAATTGACTGGATGGTTGCAGTCAAAAAGTTGCAGTTTTAAAGGTTCAGTATCTGGGTGTAGATCAGTGACAAGTGGTCACCTCCCTCAGAAGTCTGTATTGGGACCCCTGTTTTTTGGGGACATGGAGAGTGACATTGAGTACATCCTAAGCAAATTTGTGGATAACACCAAGCTGACTGGTGTTGCTGATAGAGGGAAGAGGGTAAGGCATGCCATCCAGGGGTACCTTGACAGGCTAGAATGGCAGGCCCATGCAAAACTCATTATGGTCAACAAGGACAAGTGTAAATACTTGTAGCTGGTTCAGAATGATCCCAATCACAAGTACAGCCTGGGTGATTAGTGGTTTGAAAGCAGCCCTGTGGAGATGGACTTGCAAGTGTTGGTGGATGAAAAACTGAGTATGAGCAAGCAATTTGTGCTCTCAACCAAGAAAGCCAATTGTATCCTGGGCTGCTTGAAGGAGGTGATTCTATGTCTCTACTCTGCTTTTGTGAAAACCCACCTGGAGTACTGCATCCAGCTTTGGGGTCCCCAGCACAAGACATGGACCTGTTGGATTGGGTCCAGAGGAGGATTGCAGAGGTGACAAGGGGCTGGAGCACCTCCCCTATGAAGACAGGCTGAGGATTTTTCAGTTTGGAGAAGGATCCAGGGAGACCTTACAACAGCTTTCCAGTACTTTAAGGGGGCCTACAAGAAAGTCAGGGAGGGAATCTTTATCAAGGAGTGTAGTGATACAATGAAGGGTAATGGTTTAAACTGAAATAGGGTAGATTTAGATAGGATAGCAAGGAAAAATTTCTTTACTGTGATGGTGGTGAGACACTGGAAGAGGTGGCTCAGAGAAGTTGTAGATGTCCCCTCCCTGAATGGGGAGGTTGGATGAGACTTTGAGCAACGTGATCTAGTGGAAGATGCCCCTGCCCACGGCAGAGAGATTGGAACTAGATGATCTTTAAGGTCCCTTCCAACTGAAACCATTCTATGATTTTATAGTTCATTCTGTGATTCCTTGATAGGCCAAATGAAAAAAAACCCCAACATGAAAATGTGCACAAAGTTCTGGAGCTCTATTCTGGGATCACTCCTTCTCTGGGACTGTCTTTTTAAGAACAAACAGTTCCCATGTTTTTGTGGTTTCTTTATAACTCAAAAGTTATGTGAGAAAGAAAGGACACAACAGTAAAGTGACAGTTAACAAGCACTCTCTATCAACAACGTATTTTATTGTTATTGTGTTTTATTTACTTCATAATATATCATGCCAGTTGTATAGACCCTTAAGAAGATCTAAGAAATTCTTTTTGACCCATTTGCAGGGTCACAAGAAATCTTCAGAATTACATTATAACTAATAGTTGCAATTCTCTACAGTAAACCCTGAGGTCTCTTGGCTGATGCTGAAGAATTGGAACCCTAAGGGCAATGCTCTTCCATGGGTTATAAAGCCAAAAATGGAGAAAGTAATTTTGAGCTATTTTTCTTTCAAGGCTCAACAGCAATTTGTACCCTTTCATTCTGATAATGATCACATGAATGATTTATATCCTACATGAGTATAATTTTTAATATTGCTTTTTTCTAAAAAAAAATAACATCAGAGAGAGGGAAATACTAGACAAAGTCCAATGGAGAGCTATGAAGACAATTAAGGTACTGTAACATATCTCTTATGAGGAAACACTGAGACCTGGGGCTGTTTAGTATGGAGAAGATTGTGAGGGGATCTCACTACTGTTTACAAATATCTGAAGGGTGGGTGTCAAGTGGAAAGGGCCAGTCTATTTTTAGTAATTCCCTGTAATAGGATGAGAGGTAATGGTCACAAGCTGGAACACAGGAAGTTCCACCTCAACATGACGAAAAACTTCCTTACTGTGATGGTGAGGGAGCCCTGGAACAGGCTGCCCAGAGAGGTTGTGGAGTCTCCTTCTCTAGAGACTCTCAAATCCCACCTGGATATGTGTGGCCTGCCCTAGATGATCCTGCTCTGGCAGGGGTATTGGACTTGATGATCTCCAGAGCTCCCTTCCAACCTCTACCATTCTATGATTCTGTGATAGTATGATAACACATAGCCAAAGGGAATACAGTTTTACTACTGACTTCAGTGTGTGAACAAACATATTGATGAGAGAGGATTTTATCTATTTAGCAAAGAATGAATATGTTATTTTTTTAATATCTGCTAGCTAGTATAATATATCTCAGGGACTATTCTCAGGAAGCTTTAAGAGAAGCAGTTCAGAAAACAGTTTCTTTGCAATAAAGTCACAGAGTCACAGAATATTTAAGGTTAAAAGGGAGTTCTTGAGCTCATCTAGTCCAGTTCCCCTGCTCCAAGCAGGGGCAGCTACAGCAGGCTTTGTAGGACTGTGTCCTCTTGGATTTTGAATATTGTTACAGTTGGAGACTACACAAACACTCTAGGAAAGATGTTCCAGTGTCTGACCACACTCAGTGTTTGTTAATAAAACTTTTTCTTTTTTTTTTTAATTAATATAGTATTTAACTTTTAAGTGGTATTGATTAGTTAATCTGCTTGTAATTAACTAAAATTCATTCCATTATCTAAAGGAGAAATAAAACATTTTGATGATTAGCTTCATTCTTTTTCTTCTGAAGTGGTTAAAGAATTTAGATTCCATATTTAGTCATGCTTTCTATACTATATAATAATTGAGGGCAAATCTGTTGATATTTAATTATTTAGTTGTCTGGAAAATGTAATATAATAGGCAGCCTATGACATTGGTAGGCACTGATTCATTCATTGGATGTCTTTGGAAAGAGTAAAAAGACCAGTACTTTGCAGCCAGTAGCATTGTCAAAGGCTGGAGAAGATTTGGTGATCTTAACATCAGTTTTACTGTCTCAGGCTGAGAAGGAAATTCCAAGTGCTGGGGAGAAGTAGAATTTGAGATGTTTCCCTGAAACATCTCTCTAGAACTGAGTGAATGCTGTTTAAAATGTAGAGATAATTACTCATCTTTCCATACATTTACAATCTGCAGCTAGCAGGTTGTGTCTTCCAGTCCTGTGTTGCTGTCAGCACAGCACTGTTTGTAAAACAGGAAAAAAAGTATAAACTCAGATGTTTGCTGAAAGACGACATATAATTTTGCATTTAGCCACCGTGTAATGAACATAAAATTCATACTTAAAGAATCACTTTAGGGTTTTTCTTCACTTGCTTTTTTTGACCTTACTATTGAACAACTTCATCTTTCTTAGATTGTTTCACTAAGCACCCACAGGTACCTCCTTATTATTACTTTGCCAATTGTGCTTTGCTTTAGGCAGTCCAACGCATGCAGGAAAAGATGTATAAAAATAGTTTTTCTGATGTCTTGAAGGCAGAGTTAATGTAGGAAGGTGATTAGTATGAAAGAAAGAGCTTGTTCATATTCTGTTTTGGGAAACAAATGTTTTACATATATAATAAAATACAACTGTTGAAAACTTAGCTGCTAGTAACCATGAAGAACCCTGGATATCATCAATTTGAAAAGTAATTACATTTTGTTAAAAAATTCAAATCAGAACTTTAATTTCAACATACAACTTGCCTTCTAAAATAAAGGAAGTTTCATGTGGGGTTTTGATTTAAGGTTTTACAGAAAGAGAAATGTTGAAAATTATCAGTGTTTATTTTGTCCAGTGGCTTCCTGAAACAATGACAGCATTTTTATTTTGAAGTGTTGATTGATGTCAGTTCAGGTAAAAGAGAAAACAAACAAACAAACAAACAAAAAAAAAACCCAAAACCCCACAAACAAATAAACAAACAAACCCGATCAAAAATAAAAAACCCCAAACCCTTGAACAAGTCCTCAGCTGTAATAAATCATCACTGCATAGTTAATGACTATGGATTTTATCCCAATAAGACAAGACTGAGCTGTACAATAAGGTGAATAATCCTGAGAAGCTGAAGGACACCTGAAGCCTTTCAGTCTTAAGAATACAAAGAAAAATATTTAGCATTAAGTCATTGTATTTTGAAATTATAACTGCTATGTTATTATTATAAACCTAAACCCATCAATGTGAGCTTCTGAAATCTTTCATACACTTAAATCTTTTATTAATGTATAAACAAACTTTTGCTGCTAGTGGTATTATATAAATCACTCTGGCTTAAAGTTGGTGAAAATCAGAATGATCAATCTACTAGGAAAAAAATCCCTCTATAAAAATATATATATGTAAAATATATACACGTTTATGTGTGTGTGTACCATGCAAATATAGATTGTATATAGGCACTCTCATATATATGATATATGTAATATAAGCCAAAAAAGAAAAAGTTATGTGTCAATGGGCTGGTAGTATATAACATTTTCCACTATTAAATATGCATTACTTAAAGATTTTTACTCCTATTCCCCAAGGCTTGAGTCCCTCTATGACATTTGTCATAATCTGTGTCTGCTAGTTTAGGCAAAAGAAAACTTTCCAGTATGTTCCAGACAGCAGGATATTAACAGAGTGGGTGGATCAGTAAACAGCACTTCAAAGATATGCTACATGGATATTTCATTATCTCTTTTTGCTGAACACAGGTTCTTAAAAATACTGTGTATTAACTATTTCAGGTATTTACAAATGCTCTGCATTAAATATATAATAGCCTTTGTTTTTTTTTTCTTCTGTATGTTTGTTGGGGCTTTTTCCCCCCCTCAGCCTCAGTACCCAAAACTAATCTCAGGATATTCACCTCTCCATCTCACAAGTTTTACTTTCTGTTTCAAAAAGTGTGAAAAGGAGCCATATATTACTTTTGAAATGTCGATTTAAAAAGTTAATTGAATTTATTTTCTCACATTTCACAGATCAACATTTATCTATCAGAATAGATATAATGCAAGAGTCTGTACCAAATATATGGAATGCTTACAGGTAGAAACCTTAATAAATGGAAATTAAAGTCTAAGAAACTCCTAGACATGATAATAAATCAGAGGCACAGCCAAAGGATGCAACTGGTTTCAACCATCCTTCAGAGGAGCTTAAATTTACCTACATCATTACTGTGTTGGAATAAAATAACATGGAGAGAGGACTGTGTATGATTTTCAAAGTCCTGTTAAATTTTTATTCTATTTAGTAATCAACCTAGTTCTTAAAAATAATGCTGTAATCTAAGATACATATTAACATTACTTACTACTTTCTGTTAGTATTCACAGTGAATCAATGCCAAAATTAAATAAATACTAGTTTCAGCAGGAATCCAATACTCTATGTCTTCTGTAGTGAAGGTAACATCTAAGAACAATTATCCTCAATCAGCTGTTGATTGTATTGAGTTTAATAGTGAAAATTCACTCAGGGCATGTAGCATCCTCACAGAACTGAGAAGCATACACGTTAGAACAGATAAGGTAATTTTACTTTGGAATAAAGCATTTTCATCAAAAGAACTAGAACTTCAAAGATCTGTTTATAAAGAGGAAATATTCCTAACATTGACTAACAAATGATGCTTCCTCATTTCTCGGTCAACATTGTCATGTCAATTTTTGGCTCAGGGTACACCATACATATAGCTCACAAACTGGATAACTCACAATCATAAAAATGTTTCAAATGATAAATTACATCATTAGTTGAAGAACAGCTCTAAGCTATTATATAACGTTATGGGGGGAAGGGGGAAGGGAAGTGGAATTATTTTATTGTGTTGCAGAAGTATAATATTTTAGGAGCTTTGCTCCTAGCCCTAGTCAGACTATGGAACAAACATGCTTGCCTAATGGTTTACCACTAGCAAAAATACCTATCTTTCTTCTTACAAGGATATTTGAAATTACTTAAAGAGACTATCAGCTGTCAAATTGGACCTTGATTTTCAAAAAAAGGGATTATGATATAATGAGAAATATTGTCAGTATTTATTTAAGTATTCAAAACAATAGTGCTTGGACTTCACTAAGAAATTTTATAATAAATTTTCATTCATATATATTTCTTAAAGCTTTAGCTTTTGTTTTCAGTTAGGATGAGGTAAAAAAATTAATAATCTCACTGTCTTTCTTAGTGCCAGAACCATTGTATTGCTACACAGCTAATTGAGACAAAACCACATCCATTAACATAACAAAACACTCACACATCATGAGAAGCTCCTGGGAATTGTCACACACAAGGAGTACGTGAGATTCATATGTGTAGCGGTATTTTAGAAGCAAAGAGGCATCTAATAAAGGAGCTTTCTAATAGTATGTCTTGTGGTGTTGCAAAAGTAGAATATGCTCTATGTGTAAAGTGAAATTCAGTGTATCTATTTTCCACCTTGGAAGCAAAGTAAAAGTGAGTGAAATTATTAAATCCCTTGAAACATTGTGTTTGCCCATTTCAAAAGGCCAGAAAATTGTTTTCCAAAAGGAATGAAACATCCTTGAGAGGCTACACTTCAGAGTTCTTTAAACACTGTTAAACCACTGAAATATTGATGAACATTTTTTAAAAATATAAACTTGTTAGAAAAGGATAACTGTCAACATTCTCTCCTTTTAGAATAAAATTCTGTCCTGGTTTGGGTGAGAACAGAACTAATTCTGTTCGGTGATTTTACTTTTCAGTTCAGTACTTCTAACTAACTGCACTGTCTGAAATCAGCAGCCTGTTTTCACAGACAATGTCTGCTGCTGGCAGTGATAACACCCCATGGTTAGAGTTGCTACCAAGTATTGGTGTGCAGACCAAGGCCACTGCTGGATCTTGGTTACATTGGGGGCTGCAGGAAAGTGAAAGGCTGCAGCTGCAGGGAGGAGTGGACAGGGCAGGTGACGTCAAACTGCCCAACGAGGTGTTTCATCCCATATACATCATAGTCAGTATAAAGCAGATTATCTGGAGTGTCTATAGGTTTTTTGTTAGCTTGCTAGTTTTTTTGGCTTGCTAGCTTGCTTGCTTGCTCGCTCACCCTTTTCTGGGGGCTCCCAGGCTCTTCTCCACTCTTGGACTGCTTTGCCAGTTTTGCTTGGCTTGGCTCAGGTCCTCTTTTGGTTCCTTCCTCAGAGCATCCAAGGAGGACTCTGTCCATTCTGCCT
>JANIJG010023187.1:27820-43593 GCA_024611175.1 Megaceryle torquata
GAAATGTATGAAACAGTAAAATATTATTATAAATAAATTATTTTTTCAAAAAAAAAACCAAAACAACTTAGTATGGAAATCATGTGTATTGATTCAGAAAATACTCATCCTCTGCAGTTATTTAATTATATTAAAGTAAACAGAAAAAAATCTTGGTGAAGTCAGTGGCTTTAGAGACTTTTGTTAGAGAAATATTATTAGAACTATTGTAGTGCATTACAAATACACTTAGCCTTAAAGGTAATAACTTTCTTGTGGCAAGATTCTCTCCCCATTCCCACAATCTGTGCCATTTGACCACTGATAAAAGCTTCTTATTTATTATAGCTGAAAGCATTTTTAAATGTACACAAAATAAGTTGGTCAGAATTCCTTGCAGGAAGAATACAGCAATATCTTTACTTACAGTTGTTTCTGTCAAAGTACCTATAAGTTACTGTAAAAACTCCAAGTCACTACTCTCTAAAAAGCTAGACCCATTGGGGGCTTCATTCATTTTACTTAGATAGAAAAATTTTATAAGGCAAAGCTTTAATTTGCAATTTATTTTCACCCTAACAGAGTATTTGACTTTTTTAGTGATGAACTGATGAGTGTTCACATAAACATCTCTGGTGAAAAAATGGATTAGCAATGGCACATCCCCTCAGCCACAGGTTGATAACCTTAGGACAGACAGATGTTTGGGTGTTTCCATCCAGGATTCATGCTCTCAGAAAACACATATAATGTTCATTCATGGTCTTTTGGTTTCTACACTCTCAGCCATCTGTTAAAATGGCACCTTGCCTGTTAACAAGCTAGTTACATTGTTCTAAAGACATATGGAAATCAGGTAAATACAGGGTAAGGTGGACTACCTGAATAAACATCAAAAATGTCTGTTTCCACTAAGAGCCTCTCCATTTAAGCTATATTATATCATATTCACCTTTAACTCTCTAAAACCCTTAAAAAATATTACTTGAATAAAACAACCATCTTTGTGGTCTTTATTTTATTGAAAAAAATATGTTATCATGACTGTTCTTCTGCTTATACAATGCATTTTTTTAACAACATTTATAATTTATAATCACTTCAGCCAATATCAACATCTTTCTGATAAAAAACACCGACTTTAATGGAACTTGTTCCTTTCATGCAACCTAAATATATTTAAAATATTGTTTGTATTTCAACTTAAAAAATCTTACAAAGCTTTACATTTCAAAATTTAAATCACAGAATACTCTAGCTTCTTCAATATAAAAGAAAAAAATCAATAATAGTCTAAGATTTTATAGGTCTTTTCAACCAATTGCTGATAAATCAGTGTTTCCTCTTGTGAGACACAGGTTTAATCACATTAAAATGCAATCATGACCTACAGGCTGGATTACTGACATTCTTCAAAGCTACATATGGAAATGCAAACCTAAAATAACCTGCAGCTAGTTTAGAACATAGCAGTTTATGTATCTTGCTACTCAGTGCTACTTATTATCTAGAGGTTCTCAAACTCAGCCATACAAGCCTTCTGTGGAGGGAGTAACTTAAGTTTCTCCTAGAAGACATCCAGAGGTCCTATATATGTATACTTCAGACACTGGACTTTATAGCAAATAGTTTCCAAACATATCTGACCACTAAAGTGCAAGGAAGTGGTAAACTACATAGAATTTTAGTTTTTGCAGTATACTGAAAATTCCACAGAAAGAAAATACAATGATATTCATTGTGTAGAAGTTTATTATGAGAAGAAACCTAATGAACATGAATATGTGAGGAAAGTAAACAATTTGAAAGGAAGAGAAATGGCTAGATAAAAATAATTCAGGGTTGGGTGGAAACGATAAAAGGAGGGAAGACTGAAAAAAAATATGTAATGAAATGCATTGAAGATAAGGAAGAGTACACACACAATTCTGGAATGAATAACTGTGCTACACCTCAATAGCTGAGATACACTTTCAGACTTGCTTTTTGCCCCATTCATGAGAAAGAAAAAGAGTAATTTAATGTATCTTAATTTTTGAAATCTATTCATTTTTAGTCTCAAATTTATTTCTTTAAAAAATGCATTATATTGTAGACATATTGTAGACTATATTGTAGTCATTTATCATGGTACCAGTCTGAATATTATGTGTGATCATAATGATTGTGAAATTCTCTCAGAATGAACATCTACAGTAGACCGATATGACACTAGTTCAGAGAAGATGTTAGAAGTTAAAGGACCAGAAAAGCATTTTTTTCAACAGTTTGTCATAACTACCATGTGTTTATTGTAAGAATGTTAATAAGGGTGTTGATGATGAAAGTACATATAGATTATTAAAATCACCAAAATGGCTATATCCATCGTTACTACCCTGATTATACTATTTTTATAATATTTGATATCTTTTCCTCATAATTTTAAATCTTCCCAGCACAAGAAAAGTGTACTTTTTAACCCTTTGATTAAAAAAAAAAAATTATTTGTGGAACTGGCAACTTTTATTTCTCAAATGTAAAATTTTCAGACATCTTTGATGTCTTTTAGATGAAAAAAGCAAGTATTTTGCATACTGAATATAATCTAATATATTTTACCAGAAAATATGTCTCTGTAGGACTTACTCATTTCCTAGCCAGCAAATCTTTTGTCTTGTGCTATTTTGAGAACAGTCTGGACATGGACAACAGCTCATGGGAAAAGAGTAGAGTTGCCATAATGATTTGGTCTGCATTTTATTTCTGAGTCAGTAATAACCCATACAAAATGTCTTTGAATGTATTTTTCACTGGTATTTCAACTTAAAGGTTGTTCTTAAACTATCCATTTTGTTTTGTATTCATTATATATAGCATCAGATTGATTTTCAGAGTAATGTGACACTGTTTATTTTCCCAGACAACTTAAGAACTTTTGTGTTAACTGACAGATTATTACCTAGGGAAATAACCACTCCAGAGTGGATAATTCTTGCAAATTTTTAGCAATACTATTTAGAACTAGCTTTCAAAGCTGCCAATAGATAACACTAATGTCAACGGTAAAACATATTTTTTTATATAACTTTTTTAATACACATCATAGATTTACCTTGCAGAATAGATAATCTGATTTTTTTTTATTACGTCCTTAATCCTTTGACATCACAGGATGATTTTCTCTCAGGTCTGGATTTGAAATATATTTATCCTAAAAGAATAAATTTATGATCATATAATAGGACATAGTTTTCTTATAATTTCTTCTTTATTTCATGTTAAAACTTTATGATAAGTATTGTATTATATTAAAAACATTGGATTATATTTTAAATTATTATTTCCAGAATTATAAAATTAACTGCTGGAAATACAGCATATTTGCATTGGTATTCATTATTGTGTCTTTTGTCTCTTATCTACTTTCTTCTATAATACACTTACAGCTTTATATAATAGAGATCACTCTTTCCCCATGTCAGTGTTATATGTGAAATTAAGGAGTTTTCATCCATAACTGGAGTTCTGGGGCAATAGTTCAATTAAGATTAATTGCAATGGTATGCTGAACACAATAAGAAGTAAATTAAATAGGAGTCACTAAAAAGAACAGGCATTCTAATGAAGGACCATCAACAGTCTTGTCCTGTTATTACTCGTAATAACTTAATGACAAGAACCATCAGCAAAAACAATACAGAAATAGTAAATATACAACTTTTCACTTTGGACTTTGTTTTTTGGGTTTTGTTGTTGTTTTGTTTGTTTGTGTTTTTTGTTTTGTTTGTTTGCTTGGTTGTTGTTTGTTTTTCTGGTTTTGGGTTTTTGAACAGGTCAGGCCAAAAGTTCAATGAAGACCTATTATGCTCAAAATATAGTTTATCTGGTATAAAAGGAAACTAATTAAATAACATGGGAAAGTTTAATCACAATTCTAGGACCCTCGGCCTATATGAATTGTCTATCTAGAGAGCAGGTTCACCTACCTTCAAATGAACTAGACTAGAGAAGAATTCTATAGTTACTCTTATCAGTCAGGTAAAAGTCAGAAAATAATAATTATTAATTTGGGGGAGAATAACAGAGCTTTATTCAAGATTACTGCTTATCTCTATGGTAAGCTGAACAAACTGTTATTTTCCAAAGACTTGTCACATGCTCTAGATCTAAGAAACCTTGCATCTAAACAGTTGTTTACACATCCTTTTTTTCTGCTACATGTTTTGAGATTTACACTTTCCTTAAAAATGCTTAAGGAAATACTAATACTGTTAGCATCACTAAAATAGCTACTGTACAGGATTTTGTTCAGCAACTTGTAGTTTTCTTCTGTTACTGTGATGGGTAAAAACCATGATATCCCTCATAAATTGCTATGCTTCCTAAAGCTAGAATCAGTCAGAATCAGGCAACTGTCAGTCTTAGGTTAGTGAGGGGGATATCATAAAAGAAGCAGTTAAACATGGACATTGAACAAAGTTATTTTTTGAAGCGTGAAAGAAAAAAAGGGTATCTGAGCCATAGCCTACTAAGTTCCAACACAGCCCCCTACAATTAGTATTGAATTAGTCACCCAGTACTGGAAAGAAACATTCAGTGTAGCATTTAAATATATATTTAACATTCATTTTTATTTTGATTAGGGATTGACTTGAATGAATGGTTAGTGTTTTCTTGAATTGTGTCCCTAGACCTACAAAGCTGTGAAGGATATGTTAGGAAATCTAATGTCTTTGTATTCAAATACTTAAATACTGCAAATATCTTAATATTCAAATATTGCGTAATATTTTTCAACACGTTTTCAGAATAATATTTTTAATAGAGTTCTTGATGTAAACCATGTGTCTTTTTACTTCATATTTACAAGAGAAGATGGAATGAAGAACTGACCTGCTGGAGAGAAGTATTATCATCATAGCTATATATCTGAGTATGTGCCACCAGTAAGAAAATCTAGAAAAAATAATGTACATATTATATGCCATCTTAAAATAAATGGTTAACAACCTTTTGTGTTGTTTGCTGTTTCTGACAAGGTTGTTATATCATTTTTTTATATAAGGTATGCACATCTTCCAAGCTCAATGAAAGCTTATTATACACATACAGTGAATATTTATAAAAACCCTTCTACTGTAAAATTCATCATGTTTGTAAAACTTTTGTTTTGCTTGTGTTTTAACAATATAAACTGGAACCCAGAAATACAAACAATATCTGTAAACATCCTTAACAAACTATTGATTTCTTAATTTTTTGTAAACTTTTCAATTGTCAAAATAATGAGATGATTTGCAATTTTTTTTTTTTCTTTCTGAATTCTTTTTTGAAGTAATACATAAGAAAGGTAATTAGGACTGACTAATCCACTGGAAGAATTTCTGAACTCCTTGCTCCAGTCTATTTCAGTGTTCATACTGATTGCAAAGGGTAAGCAAGATGCATCCTATCATGAATTTTGCACTCCACAAACCTCTTTCAGTCACAGAATAATTAATCAGTGAAAACCTTCTAGAGACTTTAAGAGTCCCATTCTTGAGAAATTTAGATTTTCATTCGCTTATTTAAAAGATGGGGGGTCTTTTGGGGGTGGGGAATCAAACTGCATTTTGCAAGTTGTTTACATCATAATAACAGTTTCTCAACAGTAATCTCATATTCTCTTATTGCTTTCTAATTATGATTTAGCAAGCATCTTAAGTTCCATTTTGTTCCAAAGTAGCTGTATTTCTTATCAATATAACCAGCTGTTCAGTGGTAGATTCAATGATGATGGCATTTTTAATTGCTTTTTTCGTTTGGCTAAGTAAGTTCAGATGGTCACTAATTAGTTCTGTCATGCTGAGGTAGTTTTGTTATGAACAATGCAATCAGTGTTTCATTGAAAAGACAACTTTCCCGAGATCAACAGTGCTTAATTATCCCTAGGAATCCATCCTCAGTTTCTTTATTTGTCATTGCTGTCATGAGTAAGGTGACATGAATTAAACTGAACTGCCACTTAAAAGAAAGCTTTTACTAGTGCACATAATGATTTCTCATTTTCCTGTGCTCAAAAACAATCAATTGAAACAGTCATAAAGACTTATTCTTTATTAAGGTCTATGCCTTGCTTTAGGGCAGACCAAGTTATTTCAAAATTATAAAGCATTGAAGCAGTTTCTGATATTCACACTTGTGTCTGTGCTTCTCTTACATAAAACATAATGAGATTACTAGCATTTCCTTAGGTATTTTCATCTCATGCTATGGAAGAAAATAGTTTTCCCAAAATACCAGAAAGATGCAATAATGGCTCTTTTCTTCAAGATGGATAAAAATACATTAAAAAATAACAAATGGCATAAAAAATAATGAATAGGAGTTATTTTGTCAGTGTTTACTTTTATTAAAAATACATTGCTCTTTTTGTTTTTAATAATATAATGGTCCTGGATCCTGTAGTTCAAAAATCTTATTCCTGGTTTTGGAAAGAAACATCAATGGAACACTTTACAGTAGTTGTCCTTACATTTTTTTAAGTAACTTTTTTTCTTTTTCCCTGTCTTCATTAAAGATCTTCTTTTTTGGATATTTTATAATGCTTGTTAAATATAAAAGCAAATGCATACTGATTGAATAGTTACCAAAGAGTCACTAGTGAAATAGCATTGCTGTGTCAAGGATACATGAAAACTTTCTGGAAAATATGTATGAAAGACTAAGAAACCATCTAAAATGGACTCTATAAAACTCATTATTTGTGTAGTAACAATTTTTTAAGTTCATTCCTCCATTCCTCAGCATTTCGTGCAACCTTCAGTGTGGAACCATGTCTCTTGACATTCTCACAAACCTGTACCAGTTTTAGTTCTTTGTTTTTAGCATAAATATATGGTAATACCCAGTGGTATTCTGATGAGACCATTTATTCTATTGAGCTATCAATGACTGTTTCAGCTGGATATGGGATCAAAACCCTAGAGGATTTTTGATGGAAGGTGTGAAAATTAAAAAAAAAATAAACAAGCTAAAAATTACATCTTGCAGCAAAATAGGTTGTAAGAAAGGCCAGGGAAAAATATGCTATCATGATTTGCCTGGGGAATATTCAGCTCATTTTGGATTCATCATGTCATGTAAAATCCTTAACAACAATTTCCATCTGAAGAGCTAAATATGAAGGTAAAATGGAAAACACAGTGATGTTTATGTGTCATTAAAGAGTGACTCACTGGGTAACTCACAAAACCAGGTTTATAGCAACTCAGTGAGAAGAAAACAGAAAAAAAACCCAAAACAGTTGTATAGGTAGTCCAAAGCACTATTAGAATGTCAGTTGCTGAATCAGATTTTCTCACTTTCAATCAACTTCTATTTATAGCCAAAAACTATTGAAATCCATTTTATAATTAAATATATAATTCATTTATGCTTGTGAAAGTAATCAAAAAAAATCTTAACTTCTGTTCCATTTAAATATTTGATCACTTGACATTTTTATGATTGTACAATAACTGTTCCCTGTGGACAAAAATTGATGGACTCATAAATCAGGGGTATTAGTAAAAAATAGAGATAGCCAGACTAGAACTGTTGTAAAAGCATCTGAACTCAGTTCTTATCAAAATAGTATTCATATGTATGAAAAAATTGAGAAAGTAAGTCACATGAAATATTTATAAATTCAGGAAATAAGTGAACATTAAATTATGCAGATACTTCAGAATACCTAAGAATTTACTTTGACCTAGTGAATGCTAAAAGTCAGAACATATCTTTGAGTATCACAAGACTTGATGCTTTGTCTTTGTGAGCATGTTCAAGTGGTAAAATGTGGAATAAGCTTATTCTTCTGAATAAATCTGAATTTTCAGTTAACGTGCATCATAATAAGTATGCTTCCTTGTGACCCCAAATTTGTTATAGTATAAGTGAACTGTGATTTTCTAAAATAATAACTCAGATATTATTTTTACTTTTAAAAAATTAAAAATAAAAAAACCCAAAACATAACCTAACAATAAAAATCTTTCATTCTAAAAAACAGTTTAAGATCACAATACCAGAGTTTTATCTGTAACTAGTGACACAGGAAAGTTACTTAGAGTCAGTTGTCTAAGAATGAAATCTAACCCCCCCTTTCACTTAATTCATGCAGATACTTAGAGCTGGGCAAGAACAAATGTTGTGAGAGATGTACTGTGCTATTCCTACAGTATAAATAAAGCAGGGGTTAAAGTATGAGCTCAAGAATAGTTCTCTGGGTATCTTTGCTACATAATTAACTTCATTGATACTTCCTTTCAATATCATCCCAATGGACCTTGACAAGCTTGAGATGTAGGCCCATGCAAAACCCATGAAGTTCAACAAAGCCCAGTGCAAGGTCCTGCACGTGGACCATTGCTTGGGCAATCACAAGCACAGATACAGGCAGGGTGGAGTATGGATTGAGAGCAGGCCTGTAGAGAATGACTTGGGGGTACCAGTGGATGAAAAACTGAATATGAACCAGCAATGTGCACTCCCAGCCTAGAAAGCAAATCATATCCTGGGTTGCATCAAAAGAAGTGTTACCAGTAGGTTGAAGGAAGTGATTCTCCTTCTATACTCTGGTGAGAACCCACCTGGAGTACCTTGTTCAACTCTGGGGCATTCATCATTAGAAAAACATGGATCTGCTGGAGCAGGTCCAGGAGATCTCTACAAAAATTATAGAGGATTAGAACACCTCTCCTATGAGGACAGGCTCTGGGAAGACCTTACAGCAGCCTTCCAGTACCTAAGGGGGGCCTACTTTAGAAAGAAAACTGTAGAGGGATGTTTTACAAGGACATGTAGTGATAGGGCAAGGAGCAATAGTCTTTAACTGAAGAGGGTAGATTTAGATGCAGTATTAGGAATAAGTCCTTCACTGTAAGGGTGAGCGGTGAGGTACTGAAACAGGTTGTCCAGAGAAACTGTGGATGCCCCATCCCTAGAAGGGTTCAAGGCCATGTCAGATGGAGCTCTGAGAAACCTAATCTTAGGGAAGTTTCTCCTGCCCATGGCAGGGGCGGGGTTGGAGCTAGATAATCTTTACAGTCCCTTCCAACTCAAACCATTCTATGATTCCATGTTTTCTCTTATGTGAACTGAAATTTTCCCAGAAAATCCTGAGCACAGTTCAAGGGCATTTACCACTGCCAATGGGTACTTTTGAGTGTGGTATTCTATCCTGAAGTAAAAGAAAGTTTAGTTATGTGACTACAAACGAGGTAGTTCTGCTTTAACTCAGAGCTACTGAACATTTCCTGCCAGTAGCATAGGCCTTGCCTGAATTCTATAGTAATTCTGGACTATGAACTGTAGAGAAGCACTTCTGTCACATAGGATTCAAAGCATGAAGGCAATCCCTTACACCTTTTAGAACACGAGCTGCAGCAAAGGCTACTATTTTTATAAGAAAAGGATTAGGGAATCTGGTCAGAATCATAACACCAGAGATTTAATGTTCCTTTTTGCCTAAAGATAACAAAACCCACGTCTACCACAATGTACGTGTTACTATTTCATATTGTTATATTACACACAAAGCAAAACCCTAAAGACGCAGCTTTGAAGAACCAAGACTTTAGTTTTTAATATGATTGAAATCTTAACAGTCTAATAAAAATTAATTATTAGACAACATCTAATTATTAAAAAAAAAAAAAAAAGGAAAAGAAAAAAGGTAAAAGAGCAAGAAACTACAAGTAAATAGAAAAAAACCCCACTCTCAAATCCAATAATATAGTTCCAATTCTCATATGCAGGCTTCATACTATCTTTCTCCTAGAATTATACTTACCTGTTTACATTTGCTTGGGGTTCTAGTGTGGATAGCTTCAGTACACGACTGTAGGTCCAGGGGCGGGTATTGAGAGGATGATGGTAGCATGAGTCCTCAGTATCCCAAAAGCCTCACCAGCAGGAGTATGATGCTGATGGATTCTTCTTCCCCACACTGGAATCTGCTTGGGGTAATTTTTATGTTTCCTAACATGTTTTTACACTTTGTTATTTTTCACTGATCTGCAAGTCTACATTACGTATTATTTTACCATATACAACATGGTTTACGTATGTTTGATCATATTAGTTTACTCTCTGTGTTAACTGTAAAACACAGCTCCACATCTCCATTCCTTCAACAGATCACTGGGGAGTTTTTTAGCCATGGTGTCTCTGGTGTCTGCTTGGGACCCACCTCTTACTATTTCATGCCTCTGTTTGTACTGTGCCATTACTGTAGAATCAAAACCATCTTATTCTACACATAACTATTTGTTGATACTAACTATATAAGACTAGATGGTTTAAAAGTAAGTTTTAAAGGAAACAAAAGTAAAACAAATTAACCATAACCACCTGGTCATTAAGAAAAATGCTGTTACAGACAAACCAAGTGAAAACAAAGCTTCAGGCAGGTCAAGACAAGATCAGACTGAGCAAATCTGACATATCTCCACCCTTGCAAACTCAGCACAAAGCCTAGAGCTTCTTACTAGCTATGTCAGAACTGTGTTACTGGGCAACAGGGATATATTTAGGGGATGTAAAGGCATGGGGTCAGTGGTAGTCCACTATAATGAGATGAATTTGTGTCAGTGCACAGAAAATAATGCAACATGCATTGTGACAGTAGGAATAGGATTCTTAGCTGCTTATAGCAAGAAAAATATGTGCAGGATAATTAAAAGCCTGTTCCTGTCTCCAGAGTTATTTCTCCTGTTTTTCTTTCTTCTAGGATGACTAGTAACAGCATTTTCCTGAGAGGTAGGAGATATGGAATTGAAATCCTTGCCTGTGTTCAGAGGTACCTTGATATCTCTTCTGATGATAATACCTTAATGCTTCTGCAACTTGGGCTTTGGTGCAACACAGTCAGGTGGGAATTTTCATTGTCACAGCTTTAAAATCCACATCAGCCTGTGGCAGATGCATCCACCATGGGAGACCTGACAAAGAGGTGGGTTTGTTGAAGACCAAAGATGGAGGATTGGGCCTTCATGGCCATTAAATCTTTGTTTCCTCATTAAATACTTTGTTTCAGACTCTGAGCTTGCCTTTGTTATGCACTTAATCCCAACTAATTCACAGTTCAGACTGCTCCAGGGTATAAATGGAGCCCCACTAGAGAGACGATTTGAACTGGTTCTTCATGGAGCAGTGGGCCTGCAGTCATCGGACTTTCCACCTGGATTAGGATGCTACTCAAGAAAACTTCCTGAGTTTTAGTAAGCCCTCACATACCCCCTTTTTTTTTTTTCTGGATATTATATATATATCTGAGTGAGCTTTCATCCATTTTGGGTGAGTGACCACCTTTCTGGGTAGCTTTTAATGGAAGGTTTTTTCATTTTGTGAGTGTGTGCACATTTTGGGTCACTTTTCTGAAAAATTAGATTCACAAGACTTGGGAATTCATTGTGTATTACTATATTCCTGCCTGACAGCCAAACTTGTAGTTTACTTTGGTTTGTCTCAGCGCTGGGTAATTTTTGATTGGAATAAACCCACATTTTAAGTAGCTACTACTTTCTGCTTTGTGCTTGCATCCATGGCACAGCCTTACTCTGAGAGACAGCATGAAGATAAGACACCCCTTTCTATACATTTCACTACATAAGTCCAACATTCCTGGCTTATTCCAGGCACGTAGAAGCACATTAGTCAAAGTATGAAGGCAATAATTTACAACTTTTAGAAACACAGTAGGTTTTAAGAAAGACTGTACTCTTTTCTTTGTACAGAAAAAACTTGTCAAGTGGTCAAATTATTATATATACTGCTATGATCCAGGGTACTGGTTATTTATGAAAAGATGTATCAGTAAGAAACCTATGTTCATTATATCTGGATGTGAACACAGGTGATTTGTAAAATGTATTAATTTTTCAAATTATATTTTTGTATTATATTAAACAATCATGTAAAATACTTTTAAAAGTTTAAAACTTTTTGGATCATTCTTTATAATGCTCCAGTCTACAACTATTTCTGAGCTGTAACTGAATGTATAGTAAAGGAGCTCAGAAATGACACCATCCACTGGGTAAACATGCACAGACTCCTAGAGTAAGATAGAGATTGAAATCAAACTGACTACTCAATATCAAAAGCTTTCAAAGATATTTAATGAGTTTATATCACCTTTCCTAGCAAAAAGACTTGACATTTCGATAAGCATTGAGACAGTGTAACAAAATGGCTTTAATGTATTTCATTGATGAAATAACTTTTGAAATGTGTAAGAAAATATGCTACGATGACAAACCCCCAACCTGTAGATGGAAAGACAATCATTCTCTGCACTACATACTGCCAGCTTGACAGTACTACTTCCTAATATGTATTTTTTTCTGGGTACTTCAGAGCAAAAGCTCATGACAAACCATGATAAATGACTAACTTTAAAAGTGCTTTCTTGAACCCCAAGAACTGATTGTTCTAATAATTGGAACTGGATTATTGCTGTTGTAAGAACTGAACGGTAATAATCACCCAAGAGGCTTATTCCATTCTTTAACTCAGTGAACAGTGAATCAGCAAATTTTGACACCCTAACCACATTTTCCATTTGTTACATTTTCACTTTTTATAATGGTTACTTTCTGAACACTGAGCAAGTTGCTCTGGATGGACACCACGTTGCTTTCGCACTTTGCTATCTATTACAGACAGGCTGGAGGGCAGCTGGACACAGCTCCAAAATGAGGCCTGGTGAGGAGGAATCAGTCAGACAAAGCCCCAAGCTGTTTTGTCAGGGCTTTGGGGATGGGCTGAGGTTGGGTCAGTACTAGACCTGTGGGTGGGGCCTGGCTTGGCATGGCTCATGGCCAGTCTGGGCAGGGCTGTGGAGAGGTGGAGGCAAGCCCTGCTGTAATGTCTCTGAGGCAGGGACTGATGGCTGTAGGCAGAAAAGAGGAGGCTGAATTAGGATACTGGGACATGGTCAGGGTAGAGAAGGCCCTAGGGTGATGGTCAGGTACAGTCAGGCCTGATGGTGCTCCCAGGTCCTTGTCAACCATTTTACCTCACCTGCTTCAGCTAAAACTGTGTGAGTTCTTCCTGTAGTAAAGGTCTGACAAGTGGAGGAGGTCACTGTGCAACAAGTGTCCTTTCTGTCAGCTGAAGATCTTGTGTAAGGGAGGATCTTGTGTAACTTCTGAACTTTACCTACAAACAAGTGAGGAGAAAGCATTTCATGCATTAGAAAACATATTTAAAAAAAACAAACAAACCCCAAGACTGAAGAGAAAGACATGAGGGCTGCTGGTGACATATCTATCAGAAAGCCGATTCTCCCTCCTTTCATGAAGACTGAAGGACACAGAACTTTGGAAGGGGGAGTAAAATGCCAGAAGAAAGAAACAGATGCTAAAATGTTTTGTATAGTAGTTGTATCTGTATTATTAAGGGGCTTTTGGTAGTTTGGATAACAGTGTTAGTATTGTAACTTGAATAACAGAAGGGGTTTTTTCTCTTTTGAGTTTACTGTTAAATTATTAGCTGATCTAAGAATAAATTCTTGTCTCTGTATACAATGTGCAGTCCCTTTTTTTCATATCAAGATTTTTAGTGTAACACTGCCCATGAATTTTGCAAACTCAGGATCTTTCTTTCTAGGTAATGCTATGTCCAGATAAATTATGAAATACTAAAGAATATCTAAAATGCTACCAAAACTTTTTTTTTTTTTTTTTTCCCTAATAAAAGATAAAATGGCATGACTTGACTAGTTTTAAGAGCTTAGTATAATTAAAGACAATCAGTGAAAAGATGCTGGCATAAGTGATTCAGAATTATTTAAATTTGTGTTCAGTAAAGTATTTTTAAGAATGATTCTCATGACAAAAATCGAAGTAAATGCTTCTTGAGAGTGATTCTTCAGAATATCACTTGATAGTTCTGTCTCTTTAAGATGTCAGGTAGAATCTAAAGAACTAACAGAGAGGTTACTTCCACGTATTGCATCATCCAAACGAGGTCATATACAGTTCTGTATTAAACTGCACACAGCTTCTTCCTCATTTCCTTCTTCTTACGAGTGGCTACTCTTCTTTCTTTTTCAAGTAGGGCTGAAAGCTGCCACAAACCAAATATATTTTCCCTAGCAAAAGATTCTCATGGTGGAGTCTTAGCTATATTGCTCATTATTTAGCTTTGTGGGTACGTGTAATATACACCATTCTGCAGAAAGAAGAGCTCTTCCTTTCCACAACATTTTATTAACAAGTTTATTAATGACACAAATGAATTTTCACCAGGGAAAGAACAAATTTAACAGTAACAGTAACATTAGTGTTCCTGTAGTTTTGTTTTTTTTTCTTATGGTTCACTTTACTGAAGGACCTCTACATGCATGAAGTTTTCTTAGGCTTTATACTAAGGAAATGTTTGAAGAACTATAGTTTTCTTTATCAGCTGTGTATGGGCATACATTGGAGGCTAATTTAAAATAACAATTTAAATATGTTAAATTAGAAATAGGAACACGGGATATTCCTCTTGAGATGCAAAATAGAGCTTCCTACACCCCTGGCTATGCATATATGATCACGTACTGTGGTGATCTACTTTATCTGAGACTCGATCTCAGTGACAATTGGATATACCACATAGTGATGCATCTTAATAGGTTTTAATACTAGAATACAAGATTTCCTTCATAAAATAACATCCTATATAGGTAGAAAAATCCACCTCTACACAAAGATCATCATCAAATGACTTAATAGGACAGAAGAGGAATATAAATAATGAGTAAATCTTAGGTCCCTTCAGATGCTGGGAAGCCTTCTATTTCGCAACACTGAATCGACCTGAGACAGATTTTACCATGTCATGCTGCACAGATCCCATCCATGGGGAGGTTCTTCCTTGCTTCCTTGCACATGGTGCCTTTTATTTTGTGTAACAAAGAGAATCATATATCTTCTTTTGACAGGAAGCAACATTATCTCTGTCATAATGCCCAACAACACATAGCATGGGCTGGCACGGAACACTTCCACTAGGTTCCCATGTAATGGCTACTCATGCAGGCCTCTGCTAACATAGAGGCCTCTCAAGCTTAAAGTACAAAGCCCAAAAGAAAAGACAAGGCTTGTTCAAGATTACTAACTCCCCAAATACAATACCTTTTGCAAGGCTCCCAATACAGAGTCCTAATTCTTTCTGGGCTTACAGCATTCTTACTGACACAGATGCCAAGAGAATCTTAATCATCTATAACTTAAATGATGCTAGAATGTTCCTCACAAGGTCTTATGTTCTAAATATCCTAGTTACAAAAATGACAGATTACTCACTGATATGTTTTGGGGCCCAACACATTACAACCACATAGTTAGTGAATGCACACATGGATTTCTAAATCTGGATAAATACATTCACATAGGGATTGGGAAAAATTAACATTGTCTGTTATAAGTAGTTGATTCTTCTGTAATTGGTCACATTCAAATGTTGCCATTGGACAAAGGCAAGGGGTATATTATATTTGCTTGAGGTAAGCTTAAATACTATATTTTTTAAATTAAATCCTTGGAAATCTATCCATTGAGGGGAAAACCAAATCTATCTGAAATTAATACTAAGGAATGATAGCTAATGACGTCCAGCATAACTTCTAGTACTGTCAAAATATATTGCATATACCTAAAAAGTCTTTCATTCTTGATAATGCTGGCTTCTCACTGTCTAAATTATGTTTGAACATCTTCTATAACGTTATTTTTAGCTTATGTTAGTATCCCAGGTTTGGCTGGGATAGGTTCATTTTCACCAGAAGGGGAGAGGGG
>JANIJG010023188.1:6306-26630 GCA_024611175.1 Megaceryle torquata
CCCTTCTCCTCCCCCCTTCCCCCCTCTTCCCCCCCCTTGCCTTCCTTTTCCCCCTTCTTCCCCCTTTTGCCCCCCCCCCCCTTCTTTTCTTTATTGTCTTTGAGGGGATTTAGTCAGTGTTTGATGCCCAGTGACTGCAGAGTGCTTTTTTATCATTGTGTTTTGGATCTTGACTATGGCTACAACCTGGCAAAAGAGATGACTGATGTATGGACCCCTCTTCCTCTGGGCAAAACTGTGTCCTTCAACAGGGCAGTTACCTGCAGGGCTTCTGCTCCCCTTTCTGTCTAAGGTGGGTGGACCTGTGGGCATGGCAGAGTTAATATGTACTTTTACAAGAAAAGAAATCAACAGAGAATTGGGAGCCAGATCATGACAGTGTAAATTCAACAATGTGGTTTATAGGGTAGCATCGCAAACTGTTGGATCTGTGCTGCAAACTGAAGTGCTGGAATAAGTTGCTGAGAACAAGGATAAGAACTTATGAAACTGACATCCCTCTTGACTCCGAGGTGTTATGAGTGTAGAACCTGAATATAACCGTATTTATTTCCATTATTTAGGGTTTTTGGCAAACTGTTAAAGAACTTGGCTGTGAGTTTTCAGAGTTATCTTGAGGTGGGGAACTACTGTTACTCCATTTTACTGTTGGAAAAGCTTAGGTACCTGTTCCTCAGGGGGACACATGGGAAGTCTTTAGCACCGTGTGGGGAAGCAGAAATTATGCCATATTTTCAGTGGTGAATTTTAATGCCATAGCAATGTTTGCCTTTTATCCTATTAAATATTACTTTCTTGGTGAAAGTAAGGCCTTCATCATTCTGCTTTGTAGTGATATGTATAATTTCTCTTGGTTCATGAACAAAATACACATATTTTTGCCATGCAGATGAACCCAAATTGAAGGCTAAATTAATGGAAGGTAAATAAAGGTAGGAGTATTATGGTTTTGGTGCATGAAAGATGTATTTTTAAAATCCACAAATACAGCCCTGACCTGATTAGCTTGCACACCCAAAAACTCTTGTTGAGTGTTGGATGTGCAAGGAATGTAGTACCAGCAGAGGGTGAGTAACTTTCTGTTAAGAGGAGAGAATGGAAAAGAGTTCTTTTCATGCCAAGTTCTACCCCATAGTGGATAATTACAGCCAAGTTGTAAACCCCTTAAAAGCTATAAGGCACCAGTATAATGAAACACATAACTGAAATTTACTGTACATGTGTAGAATGCAAGCTTACTCTTGAATATTTAGTCTTCAACTTCGTAAATTTGTAGTTTCCACAGAGGGCTTATAAGTGCTAGAATTTTGATTAACTGTCTCAAATAAACTACTGCTATTGTTATCACTATAAATCTCCCTAACCTAAGAGCCTTAAGAAGGCTGGTATTTTCTGTGGAAACTAATGATTTAGAAGGGCATGAACCCAGTACCCTTTATTTGGAGCTTCCTGTCATTATATAGGAAGTCTCAGGCTTCGTTTACATCAGTTATTAAGTCTTATTTGTTTAATATTACTTTTTCATTTGTTTTATACTGTGTTTATCATGCACATTTCCAGAACATATTGTATTTTTCTTTCAGTTGGCCCTAATGCTGTGGACACAGCTCTTCACAACAAAGCTTACTCACTTGTGTCTCCTTTAGCCTGGTTGAAAGGATAACATGAAGGCCTGACCCAAAGCCTTTGTGAATTAATGAGAAACTTTCTTCCTGAGCTGGTAATATTCCCACTTACATTAATGGATGGGGTTATTTTGCAATACATTCAGTGAAGAAAGAGAGTTAATCTCTGGTCAAAAGGGGTAATGATTATGGGACAGAACCATGCAGGAAGGGATCATTAGTAATCCCAGGGGAGCTTTCTCCCCTTAAAATTCTCCAACTATTCTGTTCTTACTTCTTTACCTACAGTGGTCCTTCCCATCTTGTACAGGTGAAGTTTTATTGGTAGAAAAGGGTTTGTATTAGTAAAGCTACTGTAGTTAGTACTGTTGTGGATGGAATGAGCTTTAAAAATGTATCTGCATTCATATTACAAGTTTTAGTGAGATAACTTTTAAGATAAAAGGCATGATTTTAAACTGAAGTAATTATACTAGCACAACCCAGTCTTTAAATGAGTGAATTATTGATGTTTTTCAGCAGCAGTAACATTGCTTGCAAGTGTATTCTTGACACGAAAGTAGGTATTTTCCATGCAATGAGGCTTGACGAGGGTCAACATTAGACCCTCAGACCTTGTGTGAGGCTTACCTCTACCTGCATAAAGGCAAGATAAAAGTGCATTGATACCCATCATGCTTGGCCTTAAAGGAGCATGTGATTTACCAGATGTTTAAGGAAATCCAGAACAATGTTCTTGAACTGGAAAGCAGTTGTGTTTTTCTCTGCTCACGTATTCATTGGCACAGCTGCTTCAGATATCCTGGCATCTAAATTATTCTGACATCAGAAAAAAAACACTGAAACAGGGACTGATTATGGCCATATTGCTTATGACGGTTTAATGCTTTGGCTGACTGATCACTGGGAAAACTGTTCAGTTGCCAGACACATTGCAGTTAAGGAGCAAGTAGAATTCACGTTGAGGACTAAGAGCTAGAACATGAGGTGCGTTGGAGTCATTCTTTCTGAGTCTCTTTGAAGTAGCTGTCTTAGGAAGAGAATAATTTTCTGTTTCAGTTTCAGTCTCTTCAGTTTTATGCTGAAAATTTTGGTCTTGGCTGGGTGGATGTCAGATGACTATGAAATTAAAACAAAAAAAGGACAATGTGTTTATACTAAATATTATCTTAAAATAGTCTTTAAAAGTATTCATCTGCATCTTGCTTATTTCTGCATTTTTTTATTGTTCTTTTCTCAGTCTCAAGTCTTAAGTTCTGCTAAAGACCACTGGACATTTAAATAACAACTAGATACTAGCTTAGTACCAGTCTATTGGTCCCACTCAGTTTCATTTGCATCTTTAAAATCACTTTTGGATGAGCATAAAGTAGAAACACAGCTGTCCTAGAAAAATGCGTGAGGACATTTCGTCCTGAAATATGGAGTCTGATCTTCATCTCTGGAAGAATTGCTTGTGAACTGGAAGCAGTACTCTTCCAAATTGCATTGTCAAGACACTCTTGGCCCTGGATCAAGAGGAGCAGGTAAGAGCCACCTCCCCACCTTTCCAAGTCAACACTAGATGTGAACTGTGTGTCAACAAGCAGCTGTGAATCTTTCTAAGAGGATTTGGCCCACAGATACAGTCAATAACAGTTATTGAGGTTTCTGGCTTAGGATTAAAACTATTTAGGGTTTGATCGAAGATGTTTGTGCAACTGATATTTTAAAGTACGGGATTTATTTATTTATTTATTAACAATATGAAATATATTTCATGTTTATTTTGGGGAGAAAAATTTGAAATGCTTTTCTCTTTTTTATACTAAAATGTGGTTTTGTTTTCATTTATTTATTTTTATTTCCTTTTATTGGAAGTCCTTTCACTGTTGAAGTAGTATAAATTGTGAAGATGGGAATTTATGCTTGTAAATAACCGAAGGCATCTGACCCATTTTAGAAACTTTAGTTCTTTCTGATAGCTCATGGTTATGTGTGTGTGACATTCAAATGATGGGGTTTCACAAAGACCAGTGATTTGTCAGGAAGCTCAGGAGTCCTGAAGGGTATGGCAAGATGATTGTTATAAAACTGAAAACTCCTGAAATCTATCTTTGGTATGGAAGTGTCTTGTTTGCAGAAAAACTCAATGGAAGGCCATGTTTAGATTAATGATACATGATTGTTGCAGATCGTTCTTACAAGGACTGTAGTTCTTTCTTACCCAATTCAACAGGTTTAAATCCATACCTGGCAAATACAAACTGGGATCAATTAGCAACAATGAAGTGTTTAGAAAACTTGCAAGGCTCAGAGGGTAGTATTCCAGGCTAAAGCCTTGCTGAGTTAAGTTAGCAAGAGACTTTTCAATGACAAAAAAAGGTAGTATTTACAGAACAAACTGAGGAGTAGTACAGTCCAGTGGATAGGACACTAGTATGGAAATAACAGAAGAGATATTATCCATAGTTCTGCTGTTGTTAGAAACTCTTGGATGCCTACGGTCTCAGCTAGGCCAGATATATTTTCATCTGTAAAATGGAAATTGTTTAAGATGGTATTCAGAGATACTAAGTACTATTTGTTCATTAGGATGTCTTCTGGGTAAATGTTTTCCTCTAGTCACTGCAGAAAGATCTACGTGTTAGGTTGGAAAATATAAATATTGAGATGGATAGTAACAGATCAAATTGGTTTTTGAGAATGAAAAATGCTGCAAAACTTGAGTTAACCTCAGTAGCCTTACCAGCAGTAGACCAATAGGTTTGTAAACTAGAGCTTAGTTCCATACCCCCCCCCCCCATCTTATTTAAAATCCATCCTGAAGGAGGAATAAAACTACTTTAGAACTCAACAAAGAGGCATCTGAGCAACTGTGAGATACCAAGGAAAGAATAAATTGGTCATCTGCCATATCTGCAGCTTTAGGGGAGAGACAGTGTACAGGCTGCAGACAGAATAAGAGATTGCAAGAATGGGGGGGGATAGAAACATATAAATCCACATGCTTATTCACAATGAGAGCTTGTAGCAGGTCATTTTCTGAACTGTTTCCAACAAACACTTAGAGAGGGACCAGATCTAAAGGGTTAATCACTCAGAGTGGGTGCAGAAGACTGATCTACCCTAGCCTGGCAATGCAGAAAATTGTTAATGAGTTTGCCAACTTCTTGATCTGTATCTGTGTGTGAAATTTTTAATGCTTGTTGTATTACAGATACCTCTATTTCCATTTGCAAGCAGAATAGCTTTTCTTTCTGTATTGTCAGCATCCCATTGAGAGGTTTTACAGTTGCAGTTATCAGATGTGCTTGTAATCACTAACAACAAATTAAGTGTGATCATTACTCATTATAATTTCATTATTGTGATGGAATTTTTTCTGGCTTGTCACTTGCTCCCTATCAAAATAAATTACAAGGCTGTAATGCTCCAGTGTGGTAAGGTGGATAACCATTTCATGGCAGGTGTTGAGCTGAGCTGAAAATTATTGCAATCTCAATGCAACTATTTGGAACATTGGGTTTTAATCTATTAGTACACGGAATAGAGTGGAGGCTTTGCCACAAAATCAACAGTGTATTTTATCCAAGAAGATTTTTACTGCAGGGATATTTTATTATTGACCAACATTTCCCCCCATCCTCTCCCTCCTCCCAAAGAAAACAACAGCTAAGAGTAAAAGGGCTGTAAAGTGGCTAAACCCTTTGGACTGACTACAGGGCAACTCTATTAAATGGATGCAATCTTGCAAGGCTGGCTGTAACCTTCCAGTTAACAGCTAGGTTCCAGGGCAGGAGACACAGCAGTTGGTAGTTGGCCAAATGTTGCAGCTTGCTGACCCTGCTTGTGCCATTAGTGTGTTCTTTGCAGTAACAGCAGATCAACCACATTCCATTTGGGGACTTCCCCATGCCACAGAAATCCCTAAGGAAGTAATTAAACTTCAACAAGCATCATAGTACCTTGCATTTTAGCCTGTGATCTAACTTTTTAACTCATGATTGAAAAGTATGTAGAATACTGTTGATTTCTTCCACAACAGTAAGGAGACTTACTTGGTTAATTTTTTTTTTCCCTAGGTCTTGAGAAGATAAGTTATAAACATTGTAAACATTATAGATGAGAATTGTAAGCATTAGTTAAGAAAAAAAATATGTGAATATGTGTTTATATTAAGTCAACTGGTAAAAGTAATTAGTACTTATTAATGTTATTTAGGTTTATGAAGTGACCTAAAGCTCTTTCAGACTAAATACAATAAATAATTTTATTCTTAAAATGCTGCTGCTTTTTAGGGACTCAGTGCCCTACAGAACTTTGTGTTCTCACTGCCTGGCAATGGAGGTTCCTCAGGTGTGGTCTTGCAGCATCTCTTGAGCATGCCTTTCTTCATAATGTCTTGTATATGTGAGTAATATCAGTGGAAAGAATAATATATTATTTGAATTTGTGTGTCTTTTCATGGCCAGAATGATGGCTTCGATTTGACGAACAACACTTTTGTGCATTTATAGAATGTAATTTATAGAAGAATTTTACTTGAACGCATCTGTGTATTGAATGTTTCACTTCTGCTACCAGTGGCTCTATACTTGACCTATGTGAAAGTAATTGGGGAAGGGGGGAAGCACAAATGCACTGGAAAAAAAAAAATAAAAAAATCAGTATATCCATGGCAGGTATCTCCTGGTGGAAGACAGACTGTCCATATCACCTTTCATCAAGAAAGAGTAAAAATGGGAATACCTGGCGTGCTTTGTGCTTTCATTACCAGTACCGTGTAAGTGCAGTTGGATGTCAGGGCTGTTTTGCGTTTCATTTAGTTTCTGGTTTGCAGTCCTTTAGGCTTTGTATGTTTCCAGCAGTGTCACAAATGTACTGCATGTTTTTACTTTTTGGAGCTTTTCAGTGGAGTCCTTCCCTTCCTGCTCACCCTTCCATGATTTTCTTTTGCTGCTATACCTGTTTACCCTAGATCAGCTTATAAAGTTTTGGTTTGTGTATAGGTCTGGCAAGAGAAGAGGGGACTTTCAAATAACAAGTAATTAGTGATTTAGGATTCCTACCTCTGGCAAGACTAGCTACTCTTTGAGCTTTTCTTATATTCAGACAGTGGAAAGTGAAAGTACAGGTTTAATAATGACCAACTTTACTACTTCTGATAAATGAACTGTATATGTATGTGCTCAAAATAATTATTTTTACATTAATTTATAGGCATGTCTTTCTATGCGTTTTATTGTTGCCCGTACATGCATGTTGCATGTGCTAACATTCTAGTATTGGTTTCAGACAAGGACATGTAATCAAAATGTCCCACTGAGAGAACACATCTCCAATAGCTGGTCCTAAAAGGAATCTTAAAGGATGTTGGCTGTGGTTACAGTATTCAACTCGTATTCTGAGAGATTCTTCTAAATTTTGCAATGGTCTGAATCTACATCTTTCTCTTCTTAGACAGTAGAACTCCAGAAATGGGTATAACTTGGCCTAAAAGAGCATGTTTGGTGCAGTGTTTTGCTCATTTAATTTCTTCTGTTCCAAACCACTTCAGTGAGGTTCAGTTTACTCATGCGAGATATTCTATCCCTGTGGTGGAGAAATTCACCCACTTCTGATGTGGAACAGATACATAAGTCAACTGCCAACATGTGTTTGTACAAATACATATGCTAGTGTAGTGATCCCTTTGTAAACATCTGTAGTTGAGAACCTTGTTGGATTTTTAAAGCTCTTCAGAGGACATGGGGAAGGATCCTTAACAGGACTCTAACTTGCAGGACAAACAGTCCAAGCACAGATATTTTCCGATACTTTAAGGAAAACTTCACTGTTTGCCTTAACCCAATATTTTAGGTGAGACAAGTAATTCAATGATGTCATCCCTATAATAATTCAACAGCATGGCAATATGTATTTTATTGGAGCAAATGTAGGCCATTTTTTGACATTTCAGACAAATTAAAAAATTCAGGTACCTTGAGTTTATCATCTTGGTTGATAGTTAGGTCACAATGTCAGTTTGTGTTGGTTTTTAGAAGTATTGAATGTCCTCCATGCAGGTCAGCAGGTCTGTCAAACACCTTCATTTCTATGTTATCTCCAATTAAACATTACACTACCTGTCAGTGGCCTTTTGAGTCAGATTCTGCTCAAGCTTCAGCAGGGTTGGTGGCTGTTGGTGGTACATAGCATTCATTTCTTTCATAGGACACTTCATAGTAAAGGAACTGCTGTTGTAACTGGTGCATTCAGTTGATGCACAATTTGTATTCTCAGCATTTGCAGTAATGGTGTGTTTTGGGAGCTAATATGGACTAAGGTTTGTTTACAAAGATGGTGTTAAAACTTGAGCAGCATCACAGCAGTCATATATCAACATGTGTGTCAGCTCAGAGATGACCCTACAGCTGCATGGTTACGGTCTCTTTCTGCAGGTCTCTCAATTAAATCTTTAACCTGCCAGCTTTGTGTCACTTTTGAGATCTGATGCAATGAGAGCAAAATAGAAGGTATATCTGAAATGCACAGTATTTCTGCATTTGCTTTGTGATTCCAAACTTGGTGAAGAAAAGGGAAATATCACATAAGACAAAGGAGTTGAAACCAAGGAAAAGAATCACTTCCCTGTTCCTGTTCATGTCATTACCCCTTCAGAGTGCTTTTTGTCAGCCTCAGCAAACATGCAAGTTTGTTATGGAAGCATATTGTGGATACATTATTTTTGTTTTACTTATCAGTTTTCTGTAAATGGTAAAGGAGCCAAGACAGTTTTTAGTTTAAGGTGAGCATCCCTTCCCCTTAAGATGTTGAGAAACACTGGAATCTGATCCATGGTGGAGGCTCTGATACTGTTTTCTGTTTATATCACAGTGGCATCCAGTAGATGCAGATCACCACAGATAATGTCAGGCTCCTGAAAGCAGGAGAAGTAGAAGATGGAATTTTGGCATGGAGCCTGGTGGCATGCTTTGTTTCCTTTTTTTTTTCTAAAAACTAAAAATAGCATCTTAAAACTGATGAGTGCAGTTTTAAATCAAGATGTTAGCCAAACATCAAACTCTTCTGGTAGTGAAGATAATGCTCATATATGCTAATGTTAAAATATGTGCATGCAGTAGACAGGGTGAACTTCCTGAGAATGTATTGTAATAAACAAGAGTGCAAGTTTTAAAGGGCAGTGATGGGAACTTAAATAATGTAAACAAGAACATTTCCATCTGTAGGTTACAGTCATAGGGCACACTTCTGTACTTGGACATACAGTAGGGGCCCATGTTAATAGTTGCTCATCTGTAATCTGGGGCTCTCCAGTGATTCCAGCTTTTCTGTGATAAGAACCAGAAAAGAGGAATTCTACTAATAAAAGAAAGTTCAGTTTATTAGAGCTGGAGGGAAATTGAAATAATGAATTATTAATTTTTTTTTAACCTACATACACTTAAAGTTGTGCTAGAATATTAGTCTGGTATGTACTGTTTGAAATAATAAAAAATTGCTTGTTAATTGGAGAACACATACTAGGTTTGCATTGTGTGGGATGGAGGTCAGCATAAGAGTAAAATGAGTGCCGTGCCTTGGAATGAATTACAGTTTTGAGGGATAGATCCTGTATGCTCATTTTTGGTTTTGGCATTTAATGCCTTACTCCCATTCAAATATGTGGGAGGAATCAAATGTCAAAATCTTCACTATGTATGATATGTAATTTCTCTCTTGTATTTCAGTGGGAGGAACATCAGACCCCAAAATGATTATGTGCATACTGGTAAAGAATACATCACTGCATATTTTAAAGTCAGTTGTGGGAATTGCAGATGGGGTAGAATATTGTTGTCACCTTTCCCCTTTCTGAGTTTCTGTTTGTGTTTTTCCATGTACTCTTGCAGGATGCCAGCAACACAGAACTTTAATTCTGTGTACTGAGCTTTGGTACTGGCCAAATCTAGAGATGGATATGTACCAGGACTTCAGAATTTCAGCCCAGATCTAGGTCCAAAGAATGAAACACAGCATTAGTAAGTTGAGCTTTATATACTTGAAGCAATTTGCAAGTCATCTTGAAAATTCCTTGATATATGCAGTGATAACATGTCTACTTTACAGTTGGAAAAATAGAGTTATGGGGAGGCTAAAGACCTACTGACATTTTATAGTGAGTCAGTGGCAAAATTTATGGGAGCTCAGGACTCCAGAGCTCTTGATTCTTAAGAACAGCTGAGGTTCAAGGATTTGCATCCTTTTAATATTAATACTATACTCAAATAAGATGTCAATTTCAATTTTGGTGTCATTTACAGAGTGAATCCTGGAGACATGGGAAATAAAGTAGAGGAATTATGTGGGAGACACCGAATTGGACACAAGATAAATATTCTATATTCCAGCAGTACAGACAGCAGACAGCTAGCAGGTCCTTTTCTAAGGTTTCTCTTGTGTAGACCTTGGTAGGATGCTGTCAAAGCCTTGTCCAGCAAATGATGCTAGAGAGGTCAGGGACAATGAGACAGTTTGGATGGGCTCTTATGTTTGTTTGCATAGCTCCTGATGCTGGAGAATGCACAAAGTAGCAGAACGGAGTGGAGAAAATGGCAGCCCTCCTCTTGTGGGCTCTGGTTTTTATGCTATGCCTTGACTGGGCTTAGCTTGCTTCCACACTGTGATGCATTGAGGTTGCTCTTGTGTGCTTGGTTTTGGACACAGACTTTATTCATGGCCCCACCGAGACAAGGCCAGTCACCTACAGTTTGTAGCAGGAAACCTAAGCAGTGCTGAAACCTTCATCTCTTGGTAGCATGAAGCAGGACAGAAATCTGCTCTGTGCCTCCTTATGTCTTGTTTAAAACAGTGATTTTAAACATGTTTTGTAGATGGGGCCAGATCCAAAGCCTATTAGAAAAGAATGAAAGTCCTACATCAACTTCAGCTGGATTTGGATCAGGCCTTATGTGTCTGTTCTTACTCCTAGTGTAGTCTCTGGGAGTTTTGCCAGAGATTCGTTGGGAATCGTTTGACTTCACTGGGACCAGGACTGGGTCCAAGATGAGCAGACACAAGGGGAGTGAACAGTCTTCTTGACCGTTTCTAATTCTCTCTCAAGGCTCCACAGCAATGCAAAATAGTGTGAAGCAGCATAAATAATTATATATCCTAGGAACAGTGATGAGAATTCTAAGCACATGCAAGTTTTATTGAATGTTATCAAGGTTCCCTAGTAGTTAATTTGATTTAAAGGGGCTCCCTGAATACCTTTTTCTCTAGAAGTGATTTACAAAGTGTTTTAATATGAAGAGTTTCCAAAGGCTCTTGGATGTCAAAGAAGAGCTATTAATCTTTATATTAGCATTTTGCAAAACAGCATGTGTTCCTTGATTAGCTGATATTTGTTTGCATTCTTCTTTTCTACAGAGGATTATCACTTTGACCTTTTTTAGTATATTATAGCTTTTTTACATACAGGAGTAAAATCTTTTCATGTTTATAAACTAGAGTTAATCTGGCTTTTCACTGGTGTAAATAAGGGCTTTGTCTTATTACACACATTATTGATCTAACTAACACACTGTATGTATGACCATCTCAGCCAAGGTACAGTGGGACCATTCCTGCCCAGTTCTTGCCCATAGTGATTGTCTCACTGACTTCATCAGGACTAATCATGTGAGATCAAGAATTTCTGCTTGCTACCTTTGCTATCAAGAACCTTTTAGTAGTTCAAAGAGTGTAGGGCAGACAAGATTGTTCTGGTGGGCAGATAATAGGGTTTGCCTTGAAATACTGATATGCTTCTTTTTTTTTTTTGTTCTTAAGTAATTGTGAAGTGGGCTGTCTAAACAGAAAAGTAATAGATAGTTCTTTATGTGCTGTGTACTAATGGAATTCCTTATGTATCATAGTGAGTTTTCCTACTATAGTTTGGTAGTGTATTCATTATAGACATTTCTGTTCTGTGTGTATGTTTGTGTGTGCAATGAAAGAAGCCCTGTAAGCTAATACAGCATCAAACTGATGACACTTTCAGCTGCTTGGGACTGCTTGAGAGCAGGGCTGTAAGTTGTGAACAGTAGAGGTACCATGCACTGTCTATCAGAGGCAAAAAGATGTATCATAAATATTAATTAAAAAAAAAAAAAAAAAAAAAAAAGGGAATATCTGATGAAATTGGAACAGGAACAGAAAGCCAGTGTCACATAAATGAATAGTAAAGTCAGAGTCCAGAGTTCCAGCACATGCACTTGCTCTAAAATAAATTTTAATAGCGGCAGTCTTGGTCACCATGGTTAGGACTGTTGACTTGTTGATTTGAGATTTTCAGCATCATTAATTTGGCTTTATATTGCCAGGTGAGAACACCTAAATTAAGCATTGTTTTGGATTGCCTTATAGTATTTCTGGTAGGAAATAAATAAAGAAGCAGAAACCACTCAGTTAAGGATGTGCTGTCTGTTCCATTATAACTCTGATATCATGTGAAAGAAGACATTGAAGACACATTACCTCTATTATTAAGTAGCATTATGGGCCTTTCCCATTATTCATTAATTATTTGGATTCTAGAGAGCCCAGACTTGATGGAAGCCTTAGTACAACAGTTATATCTTTGCTTGCAGCGGAACACCTGCTCCCTGGCAGCTCTGAGCAAGCTGTCTTGAGGCCATAAGAGCTGTGTCTGGAGACAGTTGGTGTCTGCAATTAAGCTCGCAGAGGGTGACCAGTTGGGGCCTGGCTGAGGAGTAGCCCCACCTCTGAGTATATAAGGGAACCCTACCAGCATGTTTCTTAGAATGTTTCTTGATTGCATTGCAGGTTTCTGTTGTGTAAGTTTACTTCCCATTCTCAGCTTTTTTCTGCATAATCCTGCTTCTTGGTGTGTGGTTTTATTTATTTACTTATTTATTTTCTGTTTGTCACTAGTCTGTTCTGTCCTAACTTTTACTTTCTTGCCATCTCAGCTCCTGCACTCTCTTCTGACCTTGTTTCGTATACCTAAGCCATAATATATTTCTTCCTTAACCTCTTTGCCTTCCTATCTTCATCCTCAAATATTAGATATGTTAGATCTACATATTGCACATAAATTGTGAAGATAAATTATTTTTGCAGTGTGGGACTTGAAAATAAATAACATACGTGCTTTTCCCACCCTTGCAGGGAAATCTAGGTAGTTTGTGTTAGCATACTAGCTTATATTTGGTTAAAATAAGCACTTTACCTAACCTGCTGACCCTAGTCCCAGTCCCTGTTCCATGGAGGATTTGGGTCTGGCTCAGTATATAAAGGGGCAATCTGCTGTCCTCTGCCAGCAGCGCTGCCTTAGTCTGATAGTCATCTATTTAACTGGCTATTTTAGAGTGCAGAAATGCATGTTGGATTGGGCCTGCTAATGGTGCATAGAGTTTTTCTCCTAGTAAGCCATGAGACATGTTTTTAACAAAGCTTGAAGGTTGTTATTTTTGCAAAGCATTTGTGCAGACAGCTAAGTAATGGTGGGTGAATTCCCATATCCCCAGATTTAGGATGGAATTTTCTACACCCATAACCCTTTGGATTGGCCACAAGGCAGTAACACAGCATGTCTCAACTGGTGTTGTAGACTCTTGAAAATTTTGGGATGCTGCCACAGATCCCACAGCCTTTTGGCTGACCCATCATTAGCTATGTACAGCAGGGATAGCCAGTTTTTGTATAGGGGCCGCTGTATTCCCCAGGAAGTATTTTGGGCAGGCCAGATACAGCCACGTTTATGCACTTGATTTTTAGAAACCTTCCAGACTCGATCTGCACACTCTTTCTCTTTCCTGTCCCCCTCCAAACAGCAACATGCAGCCATGTGTGTCATGTGGTTGGCCTGGTTAAAGCTGGATACAGCTGGGTTGTGGGCTGTCTCTCGCCTTGGGGCTGCCACTTGGCATTCCTGCTCTGCATCAACTGTTCTTTCAGGGTGCCCATAGCTGGTGCATGCAAGACCTTTCTCTCACTGCTAGCTTTACTCAAGTGTGACAAAAAGCCTGATGTCATATGGGATTTTCATTCACAGTAGGAATTTAGTGCTATGTCCTGTCTATCTGTCATTTAGCTGCTATTTATCTTAATAGAATGCATAATGCAAGGCCTTATTTTTTTTTGTGTAAGGGACTTCAGTTTGCCTTAAATCCACAGGGAAGAGGTAAAAAATACACATCTACAAGAAGTAATAAAGTGCTGTTTTTTCCCTAAAATTATTACTAATTGAAGTTTGATATGCCAGATCTGCTATTTTGCAGTGAAGGTTGCACTGGGACTTAACAGTTATTTACTAGGTGATTATTTAGAGTCACATGTTTTTTCATTAATTGTGACACTTCACATTTTTGGGACTTGACTGGGACACTGCTTCACACTTTGTTCTAGTTGCATTGCAATAATCTCTGTGTGACATGGAGCCAGAAAGATCTATAAAAGCAGCTGTTGCTTTCATTAAAGCCATTACAAAGGTCTAGTTGTGGTGTCCCCAGTAATAATTCTGGTAATTGGTTGTTAATTTTAATTACCACATGAATAGAAGAAACAGGTATACACATTCAGTCAGACAAAATGAACATATTTAAGTAATAACTGGCCATTTGGGTAATGTGTTAAATTCATTAATATAAATGTAATAATATGCAGTGATGATTAATTTATAATGTTCATCAGTTCAGTGGAAGCAGGATATAGTTAATGTGATGTCATTGTTATCTCCTTTTAATGACTTGTTTGTATACATATGTTCAGTGTTACAATGTGGTGAGCCCACATTTTTTAACACTGGGCAAGATGCATGCTCCACTTGTGAAGCTGCTGTTCAGGCAGAGGATGCACAGTGCCTTCAAATTCCTGATTCACTCTGATAACTAGGTCTTCAGCATGGTCAGAGCAGTAGCAAACTACTCAGTCATCTCCATATTGTGAGGTACTGTGACCACATTGTTGATGGCTGTCAAGTTTTAATGGAAGTAAAATATAACCAGAGTAGTTCGTTATCTACTTTGTGGCAGTGTAGATGCAAGCAGAAACACTGTGTGGAAAAGAGATTACATCTTCAGTTTGCCACCTCTAAGTCCTGGTTTCATTGCAGTCATCCACTGTGGGGTGCTGTAGTCAAGGCTCAGGAGACATCAAGAGTGTTGCTGAAGGGAGCAAGGTTAGAGGGGTTTTGTGTCAGTAATATGGGTCTTTGGGAGCTACATTCTGGAATGTCCTAACAATTGGATGAGTGTCTCTTCATGTTTGTCTCATTTTGTTTGGAGAATTATGTCTTTCATTCTCACAGTACTGAAAGGAGGGAAAAAAGAGCTTTATTTAAGTTAACATAGAATAATGTGTGGTGTGTAAGGACCATTCAGTATGATTCTACCTTGATCCTCTTTTGGATGGAATTAAATTCACCTGTGTTCCACATCTCAGCCTACAGATGAGGATGTTTCTTGTTTTCAAGTGGTGAAATGCAAGAAGGTGAAGGGACTACATTGCTACACTGTACATAAATGTTCATATACTTACCATAATATGAATATACAACAGGAGAAATGGAACAACTGCTTCTCTCTTTAAATAGCATCTTTAAATAGCATCACACTTTTAGGGAGGTTGGGGATGATTCTTTTTTTTATTCCAGTTATAACTACGTATGCAACATGCATTGTCAAAAAGTAGAAATGTGGCTAATTCATTATTACAGGCAGACAGATTAACCAAGTTGGAGAATGGCTGGGATGTGCAGAGCAGTAGCAGAACCGGTTTCTCATGAGCTGTTTTTAGTTTTCCTAAGCATTTTGTCCTGTATCAACTGTGCTTTGCATTCAACAGAGTTGTTCTTCTCCATATACTTTTATTACCTGTTCTTATTAAACCTTTTCAACCCCTTTTTGCTTTGACTGGGATATTCCAGATCTCTGCCATTCCTCCATTCAAATGAGCAATAATCATGTGAGCTGGTCACAAAGAAGGTCAGATTTATTTTGTATTCCAAACTAAAAAGATAAGTAAACATAAACCACAGAAAAATCTAACCTTAACTTTCTCCTGTTTGATTCTGTTGTACATCATTGTTCTTTGAGGTATAGGCAAAAAGATGGGGGCTGTAACAGAAAGATATGATATTTTTGAGAATGAAAGTTACTAATTAAGGGTATTTTACAAAGTCTGGATTCCTCACCAGGAGTGGTATGCTAACAGTTTCTTCAATGTGCCAACTGGATTTCAGTTCAAAATGTGCTAATTTTGAGTCCCTTAGTGACTGAGGCCCTCTAAGAAAGTCCTTAGTATAATCTAACTTTGTGGTTCTTACTCTAAAGTTTTGGCTATATATTGACTTATAAAATACCTGTAGCTTGCAAATATTTTTCATGGTGCAGCTTTGAAAAGGGTAGTCTGAACATGGGTTTGGGTTGTAGAAAGTGCAGTCATGCTCTTCTAGAATAAATGAGGTGTCACTGCTGAATACCAGCTACAACAACCAGGGGCACTTTTAGCCCTCTCTGGAGTTTACTGCATAGTCAAAAATTATTTATATGAATATTCTCGTGGAGCATGCAAACAGTGGAGGTTACTGCTGACAGATACTTGGGCCTGCCACAGTTCAACATTAATCTAAGCACACCTCTTTATCCATACATATCTAATATGCAAAGTAGCTATAAGATAGTCTCAGTTCAGATCACTTGCAACAACTACACACTTTCATATTTCCAGTAACAACAATTTTTTTTGTTGTTGTTATGAAGTAATATTTTAAATGCAATGAATCAATACAAGCAAATAGATTTTTTTTTTTTTTTTTTAGCTCAGTGTGCAGAGATTTAACTGCCGTTTCTTATTGATGCTAATGCAAGTCAGGTGGCTAATACCCTGTACAGCTCACTGAAGATTCACCCCAAGATGCCTTCTAAATTGCTTTTCATTGAAAGCACATTCAAAATTCACTTTTCTGTATATGGTTATTGCTACATCAGTCTTAGTATAGATATTAAGCTTGTCACTGAAGAGAAATCAGAAATTCAAACAGGGCTTTTAAAGAAAATCTCATGCAATAAAATTTTAAACTCCAGTTGATCTCTTGAACTCAGCATTTCTCCACAGAAGGTCATGACTGGTGTGCATTACAGTTGGCTGTGCACCTAGACTGTTTTGTCCTTTCAGTTTGGCACAAGCCAGCTTTATCTACATTTGCAGTCATGAGTATTGCAGGATCAGATTTGGTTTCCTCCATTAAAAAGAAAGAATATCTTCATGCAGAGACAAATGACCTCCCAGACTATAATGCCTAATTAGAAAGAAGTTTGTCTTCCAGCTGGTCATTACATTACAACATTTTAATTTTTTTCCTTCTTTCAACTATATAGTTCTACTGATGTTCCCTGAATTTGAGTAATTACTGTTTCTGATGGTTGTGCTAAACTAAATTTAGCTCTACAGCTTTCTTAGGGAAGTGCTGATGATTCCTGGATGTAAAAGGATTGCTAATTTAGAGCCAGTAGGCTAGTAATTCAATGTGCCACTGTTTGAAGATTAGCAACCATGTACCTTTCTGCAAATCATACTGCTTCTCTCAGAGGCAAGCTGCAGAGGACATTAATAACTTCATCTGAACACTTGTCTCTTGTGATAGTCAGGGTCTGGCACTGGAGACTATCCTTATAACAACATAACAGAGGTTAGCTGAGGTACCTCTTTGAAAAGAGTTTTAGGATTTTAGGTTCTAAAAGTAGGTTTTAGAACAGACGTTTCTGTGGTTGCTTTGTAACTTGAGGAAGTTTCTGACATAGACTGTAAGTCCGTGAATCACAGCATGTTAGGGGTTTGAAAGGACCTCTGGAGAATATATAGTCCAAGACCCCTACTAAAGCAGGTTCAGCTAGAGCAGGTTGTCCAGGATCATGTCCAGAAAGGTTTTGAAAGTCTCCAGAGAAGAAGACTCCACAACCTCTCTGGGTAACCTGTTCCAGGGCTCCATCACCCTCACATTAAATAAATTATTCCTTATGTTCAAACAGAACTTTCTTTGTTCTAGTTTGTGCCCATTGCTCCTTGTCTTGTCGCTGGGCACCACTGAAAAGAATCTGGCCCCATTCCCTTGACATTTGCCCTTTAGATATTTACAAGCATTCATAAGATCCTCGATCAGCCCTCTCTTCTCCAGCCTAAACAGCCCCAGCTTTCTCAGCTTTTCCTCATATGAGAGATGTTCCAGTCCTCTAATCATCTTTGTAGTCCTCTCCTGTGCTCTCTCCAGTAGTTCCTTGTCTCTCTTGAACTGGGGAGCTCAGAACTGGACACAGTACCCCAGATGTGGCCTCACTAGGGCAGAGTAGAGGGAGAGGAGAAGCTTCCTGAACCTGCTGGACACGCTTCTTCATGCACCCCAGGATACCATTTGCCTTCTTGGCCACAAGGGCACACTGCTGTCTTATGGTTAACCTGTCTACCAGGACTCCCAGATTCTCCTCCATGGAGCTGCTTTCCATCAGGTCAACACCTAACCTGTACTGGATTTTTCTCCCTAGGTGCAGGACCCTATGCTTGCCCTTGTGGAACTTCATTAGGTTCTTAAATGATATGATACAAATGGATTTTAAGTTCTTTAGTGCAGCACATTAATATTTGTACTCTTATGCTTTCTTCAAGTTTGGTGTGGGTTTGTTTTTCAGAGGAGCTGTGGCAATGTTATTGACTATTCTGCAGAATAGCATTGCTGCTTGAGTTGGTTAAGAATAAGGGGTTTGGCAGTAGTAGTCTACAATTACCTACTTTTTCAGTAAAGACAGCAACACTAGCACAGTACTCTCTACTGTCCTATCCACCTGCATCAGACTTGAGCTAGCAGAGCAATTTCTGACTTTTGAGGGGAGGATTCTGTCATAATTTGTTGTGTTGAATTTTGTGATGTGAAGTTCTGGAGAGGAGAAGAAGCTGATTTCTGTTAGGGAGTTAAATCTGTGAGTAATGGAATGCAGCTCATTTAAGGTTATCTTGATTATGCCTGTTTGCCAGATCCATACAGACTGCTCAGCCAGTATGTGTGCAGATTCAGTAGAAGAACATTTAGTAACTTCCATCAGCAGGATAGAAGTTACTTGAGAGTTAATGAGGTTACATGGCCCTTCTGCCTGGTTTCTTCAATTCAGTTGATTCTGTATTTTTGCACATTTTCTGTTTTGACAGGGATTAAACCATGTTTGACTTTCCTGGCTAGCTTTTCCTCTTCAGTAGAGAACTATTTAAAGAATTATTTAAAGAGAACTATTTAAGGAGAACATCTACTCAGCTGAACTCCAAGTCTGTTGTTTCAAAGGATCATAGAGAGTAACAGTTCTGGAAAAGGCCTTGAAAAGTTACCTGCAGGTCCTCTTAGGTCAAGTTGGGCTCAGAGATATTAAAGTGTCAGGGATGTTTATGTATTTGTGACCAGGTATTAAAAGCCACAGCTTTTAAAGGGGGAGTGCTTTGAAGTCCAGTCTGACTGAAGTTGGTTCTCACCTCTTAATTTTTTATCACACCAAATGTGTGTTAGAGCTGCTTACTCAAATGCCTTCTACTATTTTCTTGCAAGTGGAGTATATCTCTCAATGCCTATTAAATAAATCCCAGTGGTAAACTGTGACTAAGAGGGGAGAACCAAATGAGTGAAGACCTGAAAAATTAACTCATTAATAGCCTCATTGACCTAGAGGTATAAATCTCTGAATGGACAATTGAAGAAGCACATTGTGTTAAGTCAGTACCTGCCCACAGAAATTGTTCATACATGGGTCAGTTGTCCACTTTCTACCACACTCCTCGTTTCTGAAGCTGCCATTCTGAATTAATTCTCCTCTGTGCATTTCAAGCCTCAGCCTGAGCTGTATTTACTTTCATTTTTTCCACCTACTGTGTAAACCTGTGAGTTAGTAGAGCTCAGCAGGGTTGTGTGCTAAGAAAGACTCTTTCCAGTTTTAAAGGATATTTCTGTTTGCCTGCCAACTAAAATAATACTTTATTGTTACACAGCTATTCAAGAAATTAAGATAGTTTCAGGAGACCTATTCTAAGAGAACTTAGCAGGAAGATTTTATTTTTTAGTGCAAATAACCCCCTTTTTTCCCATTATTTAGGTGAAGAAGAAATAAATTTTGTCTCCATCTTTTGCAAAATGTAGGTAATGGTTTTGTACCACAATAGGCACTTCAGAATAATAGAGCAGTTTAGTATCTGTATCAGTAAACCCTTTCTTTTTTATGCTTTTTTTTTTTTCTGTTTTGTTTCGTTTGTTTGTGGTTTTTTGTTTTGGTTTGGTTTAGGTTTTGGGTTTTTTTACTAATTCAGGGACCGTCTCATTTTTGCAGAGAAAAAATATGTTTTGTTTTGGAAAACCAAGTTGCACAGAGTACAAGCCTACTTATTCATATTTTAATAAAGGCATTCTTCTCATGCTTGAAGTTTATTTAAACCCACCATTGAAGTCTGGATTTGTTAGACTGGTGCTGGAAAAGAAACTGGGAATAAGCTTTGGCCATGATGTAACCAAAGATCACTGATCTCAGGGAAAAAAAAATTGTTTTCTAATTTGGGCTATAGTGAGCCCACTGTGAGCCAATATATATATACAATATTAATGAGACTTTTCCTGCTAACTGGGTAACTTATAAGTGGTAACAGTGTACTTGGGGAGAGATGCCTCCCAGATAGTATCCTATTAGCCTGTTGTTGCATGGGGTT
>JANIJG010023188.1:26931-70777 GCA_024611175.1 Megaceryle torquata
ATTTTTATTTATTTTTTTTTTTTTAGCTTTACATAAGATAGAGTAACTTAGACACATGTACACCTTTATTTTATATGTTTTGGTCTAACCATTTGAATATGTTTCCCCTCCTTCTAACCGAACTTCATTTTAATATATGCTTGATAACTAATCAACAGTTATAAGAATAGTTCTATGTTACTTTCATGATAGACCTGCCAGGGTTGTTTCTGCTGGCAGCTCTCTCTTGAAGAGATATTCCAGTGCACAGAAGAGAGCATCAGGTGAGGTCATGTTTATATTTTGGGAGATTGTTGAGTAGAGATGGACTGGTTTTTCAACAAGGAATATAGTTTTCTTCCTCCTTGTATACCTTGAATATCACAGTCCTATTTGTTAGATATGCAAGTGCCTGAAACCTTTATCTTTATGGGGAAATTTGGAGTGTCAACATCTCCAAAAATGGGGACTTCATACCTCCTAAGCTGTGTGTATAGCTAATGTTTGTACCTACTATTAGTGCATAGTTTGTGCACTGCACACTGTGGTACAGTGCACATACTACATAATAATTTTTGCAGTAAAGCAGTCACACACAGGGAAAGGTACCATGCATGCATGGCCTCATTGCTCCAGAAAGTGGGCTTTGAATAGCTATAATATTACCCTAAGACTAAAACTAGTGTGTAATTTTTCCTTTCCAGAATGTCATTCAAAATCTTGATGGCTCACAAGCACTTGAATTCCATGGTGCTTTGTCATTAACACTGTCTGGGAGAAAAAAAAAACAAAACCAAAAACAAAACAAAGGCTACAGGTGTCTGAAAAGTCCTGTCCTATGCATATTCTAATAGTGAGTTTTTAGTTGGTTCATAATACTGCATGGGAGGATGCTGCTGAACTGTAATTACTATGAGAACTGGACTCAGAATTTCCTGAATATTGTGGTTTTCAGTTCTCAACGATAATGTGGCATTAATGTGTTATTTTTTTCCTGCTGAATGTTGAGTGCAGAGGCAACTGCTGTTCCTTTATGCTGGTGGAAGTAGTCAACTATATGTAATTAGTAACATTCAATCTGCTCTTCAAAATACCAGATATTGTCTGGGTCTCAGATTGTCAAGGTTTATTGCAGGCAGCCCAAGACTAGAGAGTTCAATTAGAAAATTAACTTTTATGTTATTTTACCATATTAGAGAGTTGATTTCCTTCCAATTTGAAACAGATGATACATTGTTATAAAGGGTTGGGGTTGCATTTAATATTCTCCCATAAAAGAGGTAAAGACATACAAGACTTTCCGCTACATTGGGTTAGGTTTTTAAAAATAATACAGTTTTTACAAGCCTAACTGCAGTTTTCATTCCCCTTAGTCACATGTGCTTGGTGGAAACCATGTACTTTCAGTGTTTCTCAAAGCATAAAATGTGCAATAAAATTTTGTAAAAAGAATTTATACTATATTTGGCTTTGTAAGGGAAAAAAAAATCTAGTAAATTTAATCTAATGTCATTAAATGTTGTGGGTTTCAGGTAATTTGTAATCCAGAAGCTTTTAGTATTGGGGGATAAATGGTAACAAAAAATTAAAGCAATAAGGAACATTGAAAAATTACCAGGATTACATTTCGTGGGGCTAAACATTGACTATTAAATTGTTTGCACTTTCAATAAAGTGGTGTGACTGTTGGCTCACCGAATATCTAAACCGAACCTGTACCTTTTTAAATGGTTGAATAATAAATTTAATGGACCTCCCACCTAGGCAACCTTGCTTCTGTAGATGGCACCAGGAGGAAAGGGGTGAAAGTAAAAGAACTCTTGGGCAAAAACCACATCAGATGGAAGTTCAGTAGAAGTTTCTCAGGACAATATACCATGCATGCACCATTTTTCAGAGAAGAGTCAGGACAGCTGAGCACTCCTAAATAGCTTCTAGATTGCAGCTCCCTTTTTCAGAAGCAAGTCAGTATTTCTGCTGGGGCTCATGCAAGCAGACAAGCATGAACCCGAGTTGTGTCTTTTGTGTGTGTGGGGGGAGGTATGTGTGTGTGAGTTTTTACTGCTCTTCTACGATGTGACATATCAGCCAGTACAAACAATTCTGGGATTCATTAAGGGTATAAATAGACTGATTGTTAAAAGTTTGTTGTAGGAAGCAGTGACACTCAAGGGGCCAAATGGATGCTTTGAAAAAAGATGAGGAACCTCTTTCTCTAGGCCTTAATGCATATAAGCCCAGTTGTGGTTATAAAGTAGCTGAGTGAATGAGGTATTTGAGGGAGTAGGCCAGTAGTGTTACCTGTTGGGCATAGAATAAAAAGATATTTCAAATAGAAGGCAGAAAAATAGACTCTCAAGTCTTTCTGGAATCCCTCTGGAGCAGTTTTTATAAATCTTTTAGAGTTTTCTTTGTCATTACTTCCCAAGAGTGAATTCAGTAACATGTACCCCATGATACAGACCATACTGCACCTGGTGACATATTATGAAAATAAAAATAACTTCATATCTAAACCATTCCCCTTATTATGTCCCATAATAGCAATTTCTGTCTGAAAATTTTATTTCGGTTGGGGAGTTCAGATTACAAACTTTCCAGTACTTTTTACCCATTCTATCCAAAGCCAATCCTGGGTTTTTATAAGTTAATAAATGGATATAGTACTTTTAATAAGGGACTCTGAGAAGCCAAAAAAACTGGAAAAAGAGATCAGGGAAAATTATCAATGTGCTGAGTATATGATGTTGCCAGATCCAAAGAAGAAAATAAATCTTGATGCCCAGAATCCACCTTCTGGACAAGCAGTCATGGCCTGATGGAATTTTGAGTAATCCCGTTGCAGGAATTACTCAAATTCAATTTGATGCTTTCCACTTCTGATACATGCTGGAAGCAGGCAATTTTAAGTAAGAGGCTTGAAGCATTCACTGTTACTACTCTGAGCACTTACAAGTGCACTTCAGAATAAAGAAAAATATGTTACCACAGCTTTGCATCCAGAAGTAGAAAATTAAATATTTCTATATTATGTTAGAATGGCATAAGTGAAAGGGTTTGGTTTGGGTCCTATCAGAACAGTACATGCAAGACTGCTAAGTAATGGAATGGTACTTCTCTAAGCACTCATATAGCTGTTCTTTTTAGCTTTCTTGACAAGGTTTGTGTTTTTCAGTAAGAAAGTAGCAGTGTCTAGAGGTAAATCCTATAACCAGAGAACATGTCTTAGAACTTGATAACAAAAGTGTTTCACTGGATAGTATTTAATGTATCATATTAGAAAGGTGAGCAGAATTTGCTCCATGCATTTCTGTCTTTCAGAAGGGATTTAGCCATCCCTTACATATGGAAGCCCCTGGGAAATAATGCACCCATTGTTAAAAGAGCAAATATTAAAGTACTTCAAGCTTGAGAAGATCCTATGCTCTCTCATTTATTTGCAATAACCGGCCCTCTCTTGTAGGGGTGGCAGAAGAGGGACTTTGCAGAGGAATGTAAGGGGTATAAATGTAAGGCGTATGTATCTGTTTGTCTCAAAGCAAGTTATTATGGAGAGACTTGGGAAAGTGTGTAATCTAATGCATAATTCCCTGTTTGCCACTACTTGCAACTCACTACAAATGAAACACAAACCAGAGATGCTTGACACAAGAAAGAACTATAAACTGGTCGCTAGTGGGATGTTTAGACCTTTAGACTGCAAAAATCAAAGGTAGGCAGCTTCATGTTACAGTTGTTTCTCCCGAAAAGATGGGATTTCTTTGTTGTTTTATGGGTAGATGCTCTATCTTCCTCTGATATCTTGCAGTTTCAGCCTAACCTTCCTGTCAGGACAAAAGCTCTGGTATTAGGCTGAGGTCTGGCTCCTGGGTAAGTGCTGTCCTTTGACAAGCCTGTGTGAGATTTCAAGTAGATACATAGTTCCATTTCCTCCCTCATCTTAATTTTTCTAAGGCCCATGGATGTATTCAGTCAGCCTGGGACCAGAAGATGCTGTGTCATGAGAAAGAAGAGGTTAGCTGAGGAGATATGCACTTGGGTTTATTTCACTCTCTGGCAAGTAGAAAAGTGATCTGAGAACTTCAGTGGCTCTTGCAGCTAGCAGGTAGTTTTTGCTTTGAAGTGTTTCTACTGTTTCAGTCTAAGAAGCCTTACAGTTTACCCTTAAGAAAGGTGTAGAAGTTTTATAGGGAAAACTTTTTTTGTATTCTGTTGGTCAGCAGCTATTATTGACCTGGCTGATGTGCAAAGGTGTGGTTTGCAGTTTTTGTAGCCTTGTGTAAACTTTGCTATTCCAGTATGTAACTGGAGAAGCAGCTCCACTAAAATTTATACTTATGTTACACTCTTTTGAAATCAGACCAGTACAAGTTAAAATAATTTCTCTCTCTCTCTTTTTTTTTTTTTTTTAGTGCAACTTGGGGTAGATTACTGAGGAGCTGACATGATTTGTGTTATGAAGTGTACAATATAGTTATTGCTACTTTGCATTCTTGTTAATCTAAACTAGTATGGCTTCCACCAGAATTTACCATACATAGTCTAATATTTTCTGACTTTTAAGAGAACAAAGTGACAGTTGCAAATTTAGCTCTTTGCTTAAAGTTGATTTATCACCATTTATAAGAGAGAGCTTTGGGGTTTTTTTGTTGGTTTTTTTTTTTTTTTTTTAATAGTGGGAAATTTGAAACAGGCAGGAACACCTTCCTCCCACTATAGAAGTTTTTTACAAGTATCACAAAGGGTAAATATTGCACTACTTAAGTAAGGTAGCTAATGAGAGAGCTAGTAAAAGAAGACACAGTTTCTATTCAAAGAAATTCTGATGTGACATGCCTTGCCATAAGATTAGATTAAAGGCATTATAATATTGTCTTACTGCTTTTTATGATTCTGTGAGTTTGAAGTTGGAATCTATCTTTTAATATATGTGTTAGACATAGAACTAGCCTCATGTCAATAAAATAATGGATGTGTTTTTAGTAATTGTGGGAGTTAGCTGGTTAAATGTGAGCTACTGAAAAGAAAAAATTTAGTACAGATTTGTTGTGTTTTCTTTGTAGGCTGACAGTAAAGCAAGTATTTATTCAGAGCATGCTTCCTAGTATTTCATGAAGCAAATGTTGAACAGATGCACTTAAAAGTGTGGAAAAATTAAATGAAAGGCACACTTAGGATTTATAGAGCTGAAAACCAAAAAAAGAAAACAACCAAAACAAACCCAATGGAAATTAAAACTTTGATGTACAGAAACTATGCTGTTAATGTATAAAATTTTACTGTAAGTTTAAAAAAAGGTGGCTTCCAGGAGACTAAACTGCAATATGGAATCATATAAATTATGGTTAGAAAATGATGTAACATTTGTTCTGAAAAAGGTAATTTAACTCCAAAATGTTAATTTTAAATTAACAATGACAAAAGCAACTCCATATAACTCTACTTATTTCCAGAACCATGGAAATCTACAGAAGTCTGAAAGATAGAAAATGTAGACTTTTTAATTTAAAATTTTTTTTTCTGATTTCAAAATCATGCAATCAAGACTACAGATTACATGAAAAAGTCAAGGATTCCAATTTACTAAAAATTCCTTGTCACAGCTACTTCTGTGAGCAGGAAGCAGAGTGCATAACCTGCACTGCTGAAGTGCAGTCATTTTGCCCAGGTATGGGGATGTAACATTGTGCCATTTATTTCAATAAGATAGGTACATACTTCTAAAATGAACTGCGGGCTTCATACAGGAAAAACACCCCTGTTCTGAAAAGCATTCTCTTTAGATGATCACTGTTACAACTCTACTGCAGAAGGCATTTGAGCCTGGGACTCTGGGAATTAAACACATGCTTAAGTACTTTTCCTTAATTAGGGATACATTTAGACATGTGAATTGAGGCTCACATAGACTAGTAAACAAGGGAACTTTCAAACAGTTATTGGCCATCCGTATTAAATAATCCACATAATGAGTAGAGTTTTGGAGTTTTATATTAACTGATAGTGTGTCATGTACTGGGAAGAGCTACTGACATGAAATTCTTCATTAAAACAACTATACAGTCAAAAAATGCATATTGTGCTCAGGTGAAAGACTGCTTAATATTACTATGCATTTAATATTCCTAGCTCATGCACTTCGGACAATTACATCAAGAGGGAAAGCAATTTGAGAGGTGAGAACTGGAGCAGACTTTGGTAACGATTTGAGTCCTGGGTTGCCTGGTTAGCTTTTGTCCACTAAACCAAACACTTCTGAACAATTCAAACTTAGGTGCCCAAATAAGTGGTTTGATATTTTCTGAGGAACTTCATGCAAATGCTATTATTTTGATAGGTTTACCAGCAGGATTGAAAGAGCTCATATTGGCAATAACAATTTACCATTTATAAGCTTTTGTTTTCTATTATTTAGGTTTTGTACATCCTCAATAGGGTGGGTAAAGGTTGAATTTTCTTCTGACTTCACAGTCTGTTGCGCCTCATAGACCTGAATGGACAGCAAGTCTATTTGCATCTCTGTCTGAAGTCTTTGCTGCTAAATTAGATTGTTCAGCAGATAGGTCAATATTAGAAATATAGGCTCTGACAAAATGAACTTGGGAGAATCCTGTGTCTAGTGATGCCTCGGTTTCCATCATGATGGTGCTACTGGCAGAAATTGCCCAAGAATTCCCAGGTGTCACACAGCTGCTCATCAGATCACTGCACAGAAAAGAAAGATAGGTCTTACTCTGTTCCTTAGTCACTGGCATCTTTCTTCAGTACCTGCAACTGTATTCTTAGATGCCAGCAGCTCCAGGATTTTATTGAAATGTAAACAGAATTGAAATCAGATGTCCTTTGATTATGTGTTAACTTTTACTGTTAAGGATATCTGCAAAGCTTGCCTTTAGGAAAGACTGATGATCTGTGCTTTATTCCCATGAGCTGTATTCTTGTGAGGCTCCTAACCCTTCTTGTAAGGGCAGCAACATTGCACCAATGTGCTAAGCTGTGCTGTCCTCTCATGGCCGTATCTGTAGTGTGCTGAACGATGAAACAGACAGGTTGCCAAGCTGGACAGATGTCCTGAATGAAAAGGATCTGATCCTGCTTGTAATCAGAATGGGAGGCAGCCAGTGAGCTCAGCCAGCTCCGCAGCATCAACTCCCAGAATGGGCTGTACTTGAAGCTAGAAAGCCATATGTGGCAAGAGGGAGGTGAAACAGTATTGGAAGAGGAATATGTTGTAAACTGTGTTAAATATCGTGCCCCTTTTTTTTTTTCACTGGAACAGCCAAGGGAAGTGGTGGGAAAGATACTCCTGGGGATATTGCACCAAAGACTATTTACTGCCAGGGAGCTCAGAGGACTTCTGTGGAGAAGACCAACTGTGCCTGTTGAAGAAGTACTGGGCAACAGCATACACAACTGAGCTTCTACAGAGCTATAAAAGTCACTGCAGTGGCAGAAGTAGAAAAAAAGGTGAGAACTGATCCCTCTGTGTACATTTTTCTCATTGAAACAATTATAAACTTGTCTGTGTCTCTCAAGGATGTGTAAAACTCATTGTGTAGGGGTTAAAGCTCATTTTCCTAAAAGGGATGGGGTTTTGAAAGCATGATCTCTCTCATCTTTACTGTCATAACTGGTAGTCATTTGCTTACCCAAATAATAGATTAGCTGGTAAATTTTAAATCTATATTGTTCTGTCAAAAGGGATTTTGACTGAAAATTGAGGATGTAATGTGATCTCCTGGGGAGAAATGTAGCTGATTTTTGAAGGCTTCAAAAATTAAAAGTCTGACTGCCTCTCTTCCTGTCACTTATTTTTCTGTTTATTTTTAAGATGTTGGTATTGATGTTTGTCATTTTCCTATTTATTATGAAAAGCATCCATTTCAGAGGTGTGACAGGTTGACTAAGTCTTAAAACACATAATTCAACATACTGTACACAGACAGTAACCTCACAGAACATCCAGTAACCAGGGTGGGTTGTTTCTTAAAATTTTAGAAAGAAAATGAATCTGAAGATATTAATATACTGGTGGTACTCACAGTTAACCTGTATAGCCATATTGTTCCTTTTACTGACACCATCCCTTTTTGTTTAGTATCACATCCTGATGTGGTTCCTGCTTTTACTGTTAGATCTCTCTGCAAACAAACCTTTGTGCTTGTTCAAAATCTAAATGAAATCATTAAGATTGTATACTGGCCCCAGAGAACAGAGTGAATTCTTTGTGATTTGCAAGATCTACTTTCACTTGGGTATTTGTCCAGTGTTTTGTACAATATGAAATAGTAAGCTGCAGTCTTAATATTGACTTGTGTGTGATGTCAATGCAAATCCTTGAGTAAATGGAGCTGTTAGGCAGCTTGAGGAGGAGGAGACTCAAAATACTTCACATCATGTTCAGGATGAGATTTATTCTTTTGCCTTGTACTCCTCTACATCTCCTGACTGGATCACAGTGTGAATTGCAGTCATGGCTTTGTCTGCCTCTCATCTCTTTCATGGTCTTTGCTTTCCATTTGTCTTAAACAGTGCATTTGCTTTCCCTGGGTGCCAGCAGCTTGCTCTGAAGACAGATAACATCTGTAAAGGGAAATCAGAGAACTGGGCTTATACCCATTTAAGTTCTTTGTGCTGCAGGGCAACCAAAGCTGCTATTTACTGTCAAGACAATTAATCAAAACCTAATAAAATACTATTCTAGTTCTTACATCATACCAGCATCACTTAAATAAATAATGAGTGGCTGATCACATAAACTTTTACATCCCATGTAAAGCTATCATGAGTGTGGTGTTTCATTAGATGAAATTTTTAGACACAGGACATAGGTGAAGTTTTGAGATTGTGTTTGCTGGTATTGAAATCCTGTAAGAATTTTTGTAAGTTTTCCTAAGATTTTGAACGATGAAATCTTACAAATTCAGTTATTCAGAGATTTCTTTTGATTCAGTCAATGAATTAAGACAGCAAGCTTCTACTCTTTGATGGTTCTGACTCTAAACTAAAACCATAAAAGTAGGCTTGCACGTGGAGTTTACAAACCTCATGCATCTTTCCGAAGTTCAAACAGATTCAGATATGAGATTTACATCTTATCCCTCTAACTTAGATGCAAAAGATGAAAACAGTGAGTAGAAGACCATACACATAACTGCATATTCAATGAAAAAAATTACCTGCTGCTTAGCATTTAAGCTGGCTGCAGCTAATTCTGGTTTCTGCAGTAATAATATGAATCTGAAAATAGTATTACAGGCAGTGATTTCAGTTCATCTGTTAATTCTGACAAGAAAATCTTACATTTGTAAGTCAATAACCAGAGGCTTTTGATAAGGGTCCAGAGAAACTAGAAATCAAATACTCTCCCCTAGAGTCAAGAAGTATCAAGTGTACTGATTACACTGCAGAGCATGATGTGATGTAGCAGAGGAATCCTCAGCTCCATAATTTACAGTTCACAAGAACTTTATTACTCATGTATATGATTATTCCACATTTGTTTTGCTTTGTAATTTTAGTAGCAGATATCACCGAAAAAGTTCAATGTGGAATGAAGATTTATTTGCTGACTGTGTCAGTCCAGTACAACCTCATAAAAATGCTCACATTTAAAACAGAAACATTTCAAGTGGTCCCAAGTACAAGATTCTTCTCTTCATGATTACTTCACAAAAGTTATGTAGTCTGTTTGAATAGGGTTGGACATTAATTTGTTTAACAATTTAGAAATTTTCCTGAAATACTGTTTAAAATTATTATAAATTTGGGTCTATATGCTACATTTATTTTAAAAAGCATTTATACCAAATAATTGATGCTTATTCAAAGCAGTTCTAACTGCATCCATTTGCAAAGTACTAGATTAATTTAGGGCATTTGAAATATTTTATACTGAAATTTGTATTTATACTGAAATATGCAAGAGATGTGTTGTTCTGCCAGTGATGTAGTTACTTGGACAAAAATTACTGTATTTAATATTCTTTGTCTATAAAATGGGATAAGAAATTTGGTGACTGGTTGTTACGTTCAGGGGTTAACACACAAAGTCTTTGGATGAAATGTGCTGAAAGGAATATAATTTAATGAGATTAAATCAAATCAGGAAGAAAGTGATGAACCAGAATCATGTCTCTTTTAGAAGTTTTTTATCAATAGTTCTTTTCACCTATTCCATATCTAGGTCATTTATTTGGAACAAGGATCATTGTCTTGTGAAATAAATAAATAGTGCTTGAAATAGAAATTACGACATTCTGGTAGGGGAAGTCCCAGCATGTGTCACTCTTTTGTCTCCTTCTCAAAGGAAGTACTGATAGTCCTCTTTAAAGTACCACTATGGCACTGTCATATATCAGCCCATTTTTAGTGGAAAGTGTGCAATAAAAATGGATTGCAGGATTTAGGTGGTTTTTGCATTAGAAGGAATAAGTATGATAATAACTGGAAAATCATATGTTGAAAAGCAGAATTAGATACTCCTTTGTCATTTTGAGATGTGTGCTAAAGTCTTTTCTTTCATCTGCAGAGTGAACCTCATTAAAAGTATCTTATTTTCCTTCTCATGTTCTGTGCCAGCTGATCATTGGCATCAGTACTGTGTCTGCTGGGTGGATCTCACTACTATCTTTTTAATGCCTTTACATAGATGAAAGCCTATTTGGCATCATGGGAATGTGTGTACTGGAGAAGAGAATAATAGTGAAAAGATCTGCCAGATGTGAAATTAGTTCTTAAATTACAGTTTTATTCATTTTTGTACATAGACTCATAACTTGGTCTGGATATTTCTTCAGTGCATACTTCCTAATATTTCACATGCCAAATATTGAACAGATGTACTTCTAGTCTGCATAAATTAAGAAACACACATTTAGGATATGAAGGTGAAAATTCAGAAAACAATAGACAACTAAACTTTGAGATGATGCTTTATGCTGACAATAGACTTTCTGCTACAATAGAATGTGACATTGAAATTACAATATCAGTATATCATAAATATTGAGATGCTAAATTTCCAGCAATCTGAACATTACCCTCACCACGTTCTTTCTTGAAATTCAGGCTCATGCATTTGTCTAGACTAAAAGTGTAGTTGTCTGCTTGGAGAATATGAGGTACCACCAGCACTGCTTGAAGCTCATTTGGCCAGGAATCAGGACTGTACTACTGTTAGAACCAAAGCTCCCATTAATGGCTATTTTTAGTCTTTTATTCTCCATTGGCACTCCTGGAATGTCTCCCATTCATTCTAGCTACCTCAGGAGCCTTACAACTTCAGAAGAAAGATTTCTTATTGAGCAGGAAGGAAGAATTGAGTATTTCTTCCAGGTTTCATTTGGAGGAAAGGCCTGATACTTTTGGAGTTGCATCTCCAAAATTTGAAATCTTTCATAGGATTATAGGAATTTAAGTTATTCTGTAGTCAATTTTGCAAAGGCTAGATTTCCAGATCTTCCAGAATACACTGCTGTGTGAAATCTTTGTTCAAAGAAGCAAAAAAACTGCACCAGTGTAATATAAACCTGGGACTAGGAATGAAAAGAAGATAGTATTTTGAATCCCTGAACCCAGCTGTGCCATCTCTCACTGGGTCAGCTTTGTCTGGGAGCAGACTTCTACACTTCCTGTGCCATAATGAATGGTCCATGGTCACATGATGACAGGAACACATATAACTGGTGGAATGAGGAATGACCATGAGGAATGACTACAGTGATAAGCTTTCTTTCAGTAGCACTTATCGGATCATAAGGTAGCTGAGGTTGGAAGGTACCTCAGGAGGTTATATAGGTAAAAGTCAGTAACATAAAATATGCAGGAATTGACTCAAAACATGGAATTGCAAATTCATGATCCAGTTAAATCACGATTTGAAGCTGGGAGGGGTGGGACAGAGAGTAAGTCTGCTGTAAAGAGAGTGGTCTGAAAAGGACTAATTTCATCATGAGACTCTCTGACTTTCTTTCTCCTGGTATAGGAGACTTGGCACCAAAGGCATGTTGTTATGTGTGGCATCAGACTGCCTAGCAGTACTGCCATGTGGTGTGTCATTCCAGGGCTGGAAAGCTAACCTGCAGATGTACAGGTTGTGCAACTAGTAGCTGAACAAGTTTTGAAGATAGGGCACGAGGTCTTAGAAAATGAGAGCATTGATAAAAAAATAGTTCAGGCCATTGATTATTATACAGTAAATGGAATTGCTTCCTGATGCTAAACAAATAACACAATCTTCTGATGGGCTATCTGGCTATTTAATGTGCACAGAAATGTGATTTTGGTGTGATTAGCAAAAGGAAAAAAAAATAAAACGTTTGAGAAAGACATCTAATCCTGCTTCCTCTCTTTAACTCTGGAGAACCAGAGAAATGGTAGCATTTGAAATTGCGATTTCCTCTTTTGTCTAATTATTATGGGAGCTGGAATGAATAAGAAAACAGAAAACAAGCACTTAATGGACACATAAAAGCTGTTAAATAGACACAAAAACCACTTATGCTGTGTATTTGTTCTGCTGTTAGTGGTGCAATTTCAGAGACACTACCTCAGCATTACTATTTAAGATTAAAACAAGAGCAGACAAGTTTCATTAACATAGGAGGTCCCAGAAGAAATAAATATTTATTAAACTTTCAGTGATGTAAAAAAGTGGGTTTTTTAACCACACTTACAGTGTTGGTGTACTGCCTGCCAAATACATACCTGGTGAGCTATTTAGAAACTTCCTGTTCCACATGCTAATTAACAGTCTATGAATTTTAACTTAAATCAGGGTCACATAGCTGAAATGTATTTCAGACGAGGCCTGCATTTGTCATTCAAAGCATTGCCAAGGTTTTAAGGCCTTGCTATAAAGTGGATTTCACAGCTTGAAAAACTAGTTCTCCAATAACAACTGGGTCAAAACTGGGAGGAACCCTTATGCACTGAGTCACATGAGGTGCATTAGATGTACTTACATTTGAAATCAGAGTTAATCCAAAACTGGAACATTTAACATAAATCTCTCTGAATCCTTGCAGGCAGTGTGGCCTTGGATTCAGATCCCTACATCAGATCATGTTTCTCTGCTTTAGGTTTCAATGTGATTCATTGCACAGGTAGAAACATTCTTGGACAAAATTGCTCCTCTTCAGTCAATCTGTCCAGAATTTTCGGGGAGTGGGAGCTAAAATGACTGTGGTGTCACCAACCCAAATTCAGTGCAACATTGCCAGTGTCATACCCAAAGCAGTGGTGTAGCAGCATGACTCCCTCTTTCAAGAACAGACTCAGATGCATCTTATGAAGAAACAGCTTCTTGATATGCAGATATTTTGATTATATTATCTTTAGAAAATATTTGATTATTTGCTAGCTCATGTTATCTGATTTCCAAATGTTTGTCTTTATTAGTTTGCTTTTTTTTTTTTCCCCTTCTCCTCAAGTAGAATTAGCTCTGGAGTAGTTATTTATTACATTTCGGCTTTCTAACCATGGTTTTACTGGATAAATTCTTAGTTGTGACTTACTTATATATATATTTTAGTGTCTCTATATCTTATTAATTTAAAAATATATTACTTCATATTTTTTAAATTTATTCTGAAGATGAGATCACTCTTTCATAGTAAATAGTACCCTGTTCTTTCCATCATGTATCACTTCCCCCTTCTTTAGCTGCAGTCTTGAACACTTTCAGACCTGGGTACAGAAAAACAAGAAGTTTTACTTTGGTGAATAGGACTCATCTATCTTGGAAAAAGGCATGTGAGCCATATCCACATGATATGGCTTTTATCCTGATAGCCCAGGTGCATATTTAACTGTATGTAAGTATCTGGGAGCATAACAAATAAAGGCAATCCAGAGTTTCAAGGTTAGACCAAGCTTGGGTTAATGCCCGTCAGAGCAGAGAGAGAAGAATGTGAAGGAAGTAGATCTGGATGCAGAGTTAGCTGTCAGTGTTGAGATTGGCTGTTTTTCTTAAGCATCTTTGGTAGGGAGGAGGGGAAGGGAGAAGAGGGTAAGGGAGGTACAGCAGCAGTCACTGCTGAGAGCTACCAGCTTTCATTTCATCTGTTCTTGCCATATGTCACCTATGAATCCTTCCTTAGCTATAGCAGCAGTAACAGGAATGACTCTTCAAGGCCATATCACAGTAAAATTTATCTCCTCCACCAGTCTGGAAATTACTTACTTCACCTATGGTTATAGCTCCTAAGCAGAGGGATTCATGGATGTATAGCATGAAGACTATTAAATAGCTGTTTGGAAACTCTGTTAGCTCCATGTTTGGTACTTGTGATCATGTTGGGATTATCAGGTCAAATGTTATCATCCACAACTGAAGAAAAATAAATAAAAATGAAGACTGGACAGGGTTCAATAGATACATTGATATACAGTGAAGATACAGATGCAGGGTATAGAGACATAGATACAGGGTTCAATACAAACATGATCAGAAGGGTTGGAAAAAATGTTTTCCACTCTGAAAATAAGTTCAACCTACTTCTTTCCTTAAACAAGAAATGAAGTCTTTAGAGGTAGGCTTAATATACAGGTACACCTAGAAGAGGGTCTAAACTGGCTCTTCTGTCTGGCAGATAACAATGTAGCAAGATACAAATATTTAGTGGCAATTAAACATTGGAATAGTCTAGCAAATTCCTCACTACTGATAATGTGAAAACAGAATTTGGATTTTTTTCTTAAAATCATGTTTGTAACAGCTATAGAGGTTGGGGTCAAAGGTATGAGTTAATCGAGGAAAGGTTGCTTCCTTGTTGTGTACAAGAGATTATCCTGATTATCACTTTAATCTTTCCTAGTCTTTGGAACAATTAATCATGTACCACAGGCCTATCAACTCCCTGAAATACAACTGATCTGCTGTGTATTAATCGTCTTCCTTCAAAATTCTTCATGTGGTGAGGGCATTGCAAAACCAGGTTGCTCTGTAAGTAGGATTCTTGTAGTCATCCTGCATGTGACTTCTCTGGCATGTAAGAAGATGCTTCCACTCATTTTGCATCATTTCTGTCCATGGAAACATTAATAAAGTGCCTCTATCCTGGCATCTCTCTTCATGAAACTTGCAAGAGTGGGGCATGGGGAAGGAGTATAAACCTGTAAGCCTTATTTGCTTAAGGAAACAGACTGAAAAAGAAAGTAGTTCCCCTGATCATCACTGACTGTGGTGACACAGAAACAATAAACTGTGAAACTAATGATTTGATGTTTAGATGAATTTCAGTGACATTGTTAAAATATCCCACTCAAGCTCCAGGGTACCATCTGGATTTACAAGGATTCAGCCAAAAACCTACTGTATTTCTTTGAGCTGTTTTCATTTTTAAACACTTGGGAATGCTATGGAGCAAATTCCCATTTGAATTCAGGTTGGAGAAATAGGTCAAATGTCAAGGAAGCAAAGCCTATAGAGTAGCCAATAAAAAAGGCTTTTCCCTTCATTGTTGGACAAACTCTGTGTTGTCATTGTGGATTTTAGGAACTAAAAATTCAGCTTTTGTTTTTGTCCTCAAATATACACTCAAGAAAAATATCTAGTGACTTCAGTAAGATCAGTGTTCAACCAAATGCTTTCTTCAGCCCTTGACTATGTCTCCGGATGTTCACTTCTAGTGCTGATACCTCAAAACTGACTGTCAGTTTTTCTCTGTGATAGAGAAGGAAAATGAGTGAGCACAGCCTTTCAGTGTTTTGGGCTTTTTATTGTTTGTTTGTTTTTAACACACAGATTTGTAATCTTTAATTTGTAGAATTTATATGCAGTGCAGGTAGGGTTTTCTCTAGGATAACATTCAAGGACAGCTTTACTGGGTGATACCAGCAGTCTGTCTAGGTCAGAATGTTGTCCTTGATATTTAGGGGGACTATATTAGTGGGATTTTGAGTAATCCTTCCCTAGCAGACATTCCTTGCATCTGGGAATTGGTGATGCATAAACTGCACAAGATGGAGGTTGCTTCTGGGCCATCACGTTACACAGTCATGGCTGGGCCTGTCTTCCATAAGGTTGCATAATCCTTTTAAATCCCTTTCTACTTTCTGTCTCCATAATGCTCTATGGAAATGATTTCCACACTGTAGCTGATTACTGTGTGAAATTTGTATTTTATTTTATTTACTTTAAACCTGATGATTGATAATTATATAGATGCCCGCTGATTCCAAGACAATGAGAAATGCAGAGTAACTGATTTCTGGTTATATTCTTTGTATCACTCATGATGTTAAAGCTGTCTGTTACATCTTTTCTTATTTGTCTCTTCCCAAGCTGAAGACTCATAGTCTAACTGATCTTTCATCAAAAGGAGACGGTTCTTGATCATCTCTGTAAACATTATACACTTGCTGATTTTATGTTGATATTTTCTATTTTTTAATATTATTTTCCTTGGGTTTATTATTTAATTATTTATTTTCCTTCCATGTTCCTTTCTGTGTTTTGACTGTTGCTAAGCAAGGAGCTAATGATTTCAGGGAACAATTTACAATGCATCTTTATGAATGTGTCAGTAGTTGTTCTCCCCCTGCCCTGCATTGCATGTACTGACTGAGTGGCATTTGCTGTGCAGTTGCTTAGACATTCATTTTCATAAAATCATTTTTTAGTTGTGTTCATGGTCTGTGGCCCTCTGCAGCACCAAACCAAGAGACACAAATTGGTCAGGAATAGATAAATAATTTGATAAACTGAATGTCAGCTGAAAGATTATATGTGTGTCTGCATGCATGTGTGCAGGTGTTCATTCACCTTTCAAAGGATGAGGCTGAAGTTCAGGACTGTTTTCAAATGAGTTTGTTTTTAAGGCAGGGCCAGGACTGATCATGGCTTGCTCTTAGGGATAAGCATTCAACATGTTTCTGAAAAATCCTGACATGTTGCTGGAATATATGAGATCACAAAAAATATATTGAATAGTTAGGGGAGGAAAAGCAAAGGAACTGTAAGGCTGGGGGTACATAAAAGATAAGATGTGAAAAAGCAGCTCCTTTTGGTCCCATCCCAGATGATTTGTTCAGTTTATTTCTTCAGGCCTAATTCTGTAGATGCCTAATTCTGTAGATACCAAATTCCTCCCAGTCTCCTAGTATTATCCTGTGTATCTAATGACATCCTTCTTGTGAAGACAGAGCTGATAGACTCTAGACACCCATATTGTCCAAATCAGTCAACAAACAGCCTGGGACAGACGTTATTTGAAAGTGATGTATGGACTCTGTGAAAGGGAGAGATGTACCCAGTGTAGATATTGGAGCTTTTTAGTTGGACAAAAGTGCTGCAATGTAATTTTGTGAAGAGGCAGGTGGTAAAGTATTACTCTTAAGAGGAGAGAAATCTCCTGTTGTTTCTTTCTTCTCTCCTTTTTTATTGTTACTCTGTTTATTTTTAAATTTTTGTAATATGATTTGAGAATCATATTTTGATTTTGAAATCACTCTATAGTTTTCCACGACTTTCCTTACTGGAGGGAAGCAATACTGTTTGCTGTGCTGCCATCTACTGTTTAGAGGTGCTGCTTCAATTTTGAGTGCATTAACTTGTGTGTGTGTGTGTGTGTGTGTGTGTGTGTGTGTATGCTTTCTTTTGTTTGGTTGGTTGTTTTTTGTTTGTTTGTTTTGCTGTCCCTTTCTCTCCTGCTTTTTAAAGTTCTCTTTCTCATAAAATGCACTGGACATACAAATTAAGCCTTTCTGTTAGTTTGAAAAACACAAGTACAACTCCATCTGATTATCTGCTGCAGAGAATTTGTGAGACACAATGAAGAGATGGTCTTGTAGGAAGATCAGAAGCCACCCTTTCACAGCTGAGACTGTGGTTAATGGGTGGGAGATGATCACTGCAGTGAAGGAGAGTTGTTATTCTGAAGAGCCAGTTTTTGTCTGTGTTAAGAATTCTTCCACCTAATGTATATTGACATCCATTTGATGGGCAAAGAAACATTCTGGGTACCTAAAGAAACAAGCACAACTGTGCTCAATGACCTTTTGTGTATAGCAGGTATGATACAAACCATAGATCAAATTATTCTCTGAGGTTAAACAGAGTTACAGGGAAGAAATTATAGAAGGGATGTATAGCATGTAACATACAGCAGAGTGCAGTGTTAATACAGTTTCCACTGTGGTCTATTCTGTTTCCAGGTTTTAATGTTGTTATGGTTCAGGGTAGGAAAATGGAGTCAGAAAAAAAAGAAAAATAGCCTAATATGTTCCCTGCGTGCTCCCCCCCCCTTTTTTTTGGGATGCCTGTGAAGGTCGTATGTAGGCACTTGTAAGAACCAGCAAATCCTGCTGAACTATCTCTTTAAAATTTAACAATACACCAGAGTCTAGCTGAAGTTTACACCCTGTTGGCCCCCTTCAGAACTGTAAAATCTTGGATTAAGATTTGTTCTGCTTCCTTTCCAAGGTTGGCAGTTTTTGCAGGAAGGAAAAGTGGGATCTGTACGTGTTGCAGGGTTTTATAGCCCCTTTTCACTTGCTGGGGCTGGCACAGGTTTGGAGGTTGCCCTTGAGTGTTGCTCAACTTTCAGTGGAAAAGTCTGTAGAGCTAAGGGGAGGACTGGAGGCTAGTGCCTCTTTCGTTGAACATGGGAATGGGCCAGTCAAAAGATGTCCTCTTGTTGAAGGAGAGCAGGTTTGGTCACCTTCATATTCAGGGATAGTAAAAAAAGTGGGGGGAGTTTTACTTCTTGCAAAAGCTTCAGCATTATTCTTGCATATTCAGTGGTTCAGCGGTGATTTGAATGTATTGTCTGCTCTACTGGAAACACGCTTCTTCATATTTTACCTGTACTTTGTGCAGGGACTATACGGGTCAATTGGAGATCTAGGGAAAGACCCAGGCATAGAGGCCTTAACAGATGTTTGTATCTATACAATACTTTTCTTGTATTTCTCTATTCATGGGCAAAATGCATTTAGATACCAGATGTGTCTTTAATACTTTAAAATAAAGAGTTGCTTTTTACCCTCCTTTTTTTTTTTTTTTTAATTTGTGTGTGTGTGTGAAAGAAGTAGCTATATAGAAGTAATATATTTCTGTTTGTAATGCATTCTATAGTTACTTTAGACATGGATTTATCATATTATGCTTTAAAAATTACATTTATTTTAAAGTAGGAAAAGTGAGGAGAGAACAGTGAAAGGCAAAGTATTATTCAAGTCTTTCTCTACAGCTTGTCTGAGCTGTTTGTGCATTCTGCTAAGGAATGGACAGGAAAAAAATAAGACTTAAGCAGAAAATTAGTTATATGAATTTAACTGTTTCTGATTTGTCAATATTTGCACATTTAACTTTAAATAGTTAAGCCTCACCCCTACCTTCAGGACCTGACTTCTTCTGCATGTGAACATTTAAAATTCAAACAAAAGGAAACATCTGGTGTATCATCTGGCCAAAAAGGCAACATGCATTGCACTGCAATAAGTCATGACAATATATTTGATGTTTTTATTGCGTATGTGAATAATGTATACTGCTTTGTCTATATATTTGTCATTATAATTTTCCCACTATAATTGACCCACAAATCATGCTGCAGAAATATATGGATGACTGAATTAGTCAGGTGCCCTACTAATAGTTTGACATCTGAATGTGAGAGTTAAAGTTGTCTGTGTTTGGAAAGTGTTGTACCTTAGTAGTCATTAGTGTATCTCAGAAGAGAAATATTAATGTGTCCCTTAATGTTTTTTCATATAATCTGTATTCTTTATTAGGGAACTATATAACTTTTATGCAATTTCTAACATTGAAGCCACCTCATCCAATGTGACTTTTCTGGACAATGTTCTTTGTGAGACAGAGGCAAATTTGCCTTTCACAGTCTTGTGGATGAGGAATGGTATTGAGACCTGAGAAACTGTTCTTGTTTCTCCTTCTAGTTTCATGAAGTTCTATAATCTAGCCCCACAAACTGAGTCCTGTAAGTAAGGGCTCATTTCTGCATATAAATCAAATGTGTTTCCAGCCTTGCAGCACATAAAGAGTGCAGGGTGCTCTTGTGCACATATTTCTGTTGATGTGGCTTCCTCCTTTCTGGGGACTGGAAATAAGCTTGAGCAGTGTGAGGCACAACTTTAGCAGACTGTGGAATGTATATTATGAAATAGGTCAGAGTAAGCATTTCTGTTATAAAAATAATAATGACAGACCTATTGAAAATATTTATGGCAATACAAAAAAGTCATGTGGTCCAGGCCTTTGAGCACCTGTCCTCCATCTGAACTGACTAGCCACTTGCATAAAAACACAGCTCTTGGTGTCAGTGCTACATGGCCAGGAAAGCATATTCTTTGTGGCCACAAGGCCCACAAAAATAATTTTATAATTTAGAAAAAATCTAGGTTCTAGAACTACAAAGAGACTTTTTCTATTAATTCAGGATTATCCCTGAAATCGAAACGATGCATTTTGTATATTTTTGCACTGTTTGACAGCAGTCTCAGAAAACAGTCACATTCAGCCCCTATTTATAAGACTTGCAGAGGTTTGTCAGATCAAGACAGCTAAAGTAAACCTGACAAATGTAATTTTGTAGTGCTTAATACCGTTAATCCTTAAAGCATGGAACCAGGAAACCCTTATTCATACTGGTATTTGAAACCTGTAAGCAATCTCATGTTTCTAATGCTGATTTTGTTTTTATTGCACAAACTAAACAGCATCAAGGCCTTTTTTCCTGGAATATTACTTGAGGCTATTCAGAAAAAAAAACCTAAAAGAACACCCCCCCCAAAAAAAACCCCAAAAAACCCAAACCCACCCCCACAACAGGAAATTTGGCTCTTTAGCCCTAATAATGGTCTCTTTATTGAATGAAGACTTTTTTTTTTTTTTTTTTTGTTAAACAGATTTTCTTATGAAAGGGTTAGAAGTGAATAAACAACAAGTTCAAGCTCATCTGATTTCTTTTGATTTATGTTGACCTTGAAAGAGAAAGAGGTCATGCTGTTGGCAGGCAATAAGAACTAATCTGCTACTAAGTAAGTAATTAAAAGTGAGGCCTTATATATTTTTGTAATGAGTTGACAGCAATTCCATCCCCATGTCATATGGTTGCTCTAATCAACATGGTCATTGCATTTAGTGCCAAATGAGAAGTTTACAAGAAATCAGATGACAAACTCTGAAATGTGTAGCTATTTCAGATGTGCAGATGAATAGATTGATTATATTGCAGATGAGGAAAAACTCCAATAAAAATTAATGTCAAGCTAATGTGTGCAATTAGGAAATTTAAATTTTTCTAATGAATTAGAGTGGCTGCTTATTAATATGTTCAACTGAAAGATGTAAAGTTCTGTGCAATAATGAAAATCCACCTTTTGGCAGCTGAGGCACTGTAGGCTTCTACTGTTTAACTGGCATCACTTAAGACTGTTCTGACATCAGACATGAAAGTATTGACTTCCATGTCACCAAATAACCCAAGGAACAGTCCATTTTTCAAGACACATTAGAAGTCTGGGTTTTGAGTTCAAGGCAATTTTCTAAATTGATTCAGGGCCTAGATATTCCTGCAAAGTACTGAATGTCCAGAAAAATATAGCAGCTATGTCTTCAGTCTTTTAAGAGTGACCTGAAGGCTGGGCTTGAGGCCAAATTCACTAATCCCACATACTTTTCACTGATAGGATGCTGGGGACAACTGAGAAGAGAACCTCAAGTTTATTCTCTGTTTTGCATCTGGCCTTGCAAAGACATTACAGAAGCAATACTGGTCAGGCAGGATGTCCTAGGGTTTGGAAAGAATAAAGTCATGGATGAGATGTCCCACAGAAGGATTCTATTATTACCTGCTGTGAAGACAGGTAGGATTTACAATCACTGAGATAGCTGTAAGTACAAAATAGACTGATGGAACTTCTTGGGTCTCTGGCCTCAGAATCAGTTAGTTGCTAACTTGAACACCTGCTTGACTATTTTTCTTTCTAAGTTAGTAGGACTTCAATGCATGTGTTCTTAGTTTTCAGATGTATACACAAATACTTTTCCAAATTTGGGCAACCCCTGGCAAAAGCGAGCTTCCAGAATCAGGTTTCTGTAAAAAAGAGATAGTGCAACGTCAGTTGGTGACAGCCTGTGCCACAGACAGATCATTAAAATACTCATCAATCATACTGTAAGTGTATCTGTTTTTTACCTAATTAAGGTATTATCTTACTCTTCAAGTTTTGCCTTACCAAAAATAGGGAAGAATGATCTCTCCCAGAGAACAGATAGAAAGTCTTACACTTTTTCTCCTATGGAAGGATCTTGTTTATGTTTATTAAACACTTTTCCTCTCTTGTTTAAGAAACCACTGAAAGTTAAAACTTGAGCAAAGACAAAAATGTTAATTATGAGGAGTTTTTTAGCATCACTATCAAATTTGCAGTTACATCGGCCTGTCTTTCAAAGAAATGGAAGCACTGGGCTTGTTCACGGATTTGCCATTGAGTTTGACTAAAATATAATTGCAGGTCTTGCTTGGGTCATTTAGTTTTGATTTGTATTTTGTACACCTCCATTATCAAGGCTTCATCCTATATGTACATGCAACTTGTATTTTAAGGTCTTTTGTCAACAATCACACAGCTCATGGCTTGTTCTCCTGTTGCTTTTAGCCACGTGAGATCAAAATATTTGAACTTAAAATCTAATGTTACTCAATGTGGGATTAGTTGAGTATCACTGGCCATCAGTCAGAAGAAGCTGGGGACACTTCTTTGCCTAATTTCCTTAAATTACTAAGCAGCTACTAAGCAGCTTCTACTACAAAACACCAGAGCTACAAATGCATATAAAGCACTTTTCCCATTATCCCACTCATTGCCCATTTTGGCTGAAAGTTCTGTTAGGTGTGATAAAATCTGCAGAAATACGTGAGATCAGTGTGATTGGCTTCACAGTCAGACATAAGATATTTCCTGCGAGTGGCAACAGCACGATTGCATATCTCAGCTGGCATTCGCTTAGGTCTGAAACTATTGTGAAACAGGCTGGAACTGTTTGTGAATGGGCTATTCTGCCTAACAGATGGTTATATGTAAAGGCAGCCAAGAGACCATGTAAGAGCATTGTCTGTTTGTGGGGGCATGAGTTGTAGCCAGAAATGTCTACAAAGAATCTGCCCTAAGGTTTCTGGTCCAAGATTAAGCAGATATGTCATTTCTAATCCAGTTTTGGGGTAAACTTCTTTAGTATTAAAAAAGAATGTTTCTGCAGCTATTTTTGTACTTAAAAAAAAAAAAAAAAACCACAAAAAACCCAACCCAAACCAACCAACCAAACAGAAAACAAACTACAAACAACAAATAAACAAACAAAACAAATAAAACAGGAGGGGGGGAAAAAAAGAAAAAAAAAGAAAAGAAACTAATTAAGACCAAAAGAAGAACTCAACATTGTAGATCAGGGAGCTTGAAAGAGTTGGTTTTTTAGAACTGCATTTTTGTATTTCCTAGTTAGACCTTTGGACACCAGCCAACTTTCTGCTGAGTAGGCTGGCAGGGAACAGGAGTTGGATACACAACAGTCTGCTGCTTTCCATGCTACCCTCCATGTGTAATGTTCCTTCTGCATAAAGCCATTAGTGACGAGATTACAGAAAACATAGGGTTTTGTTTCATAGCTTTTATTTGTTGTTCCATTTCCTGTTTCATTCCTATTTAACCTCTGCTCTTTCTAGTTCAGACATAGTATCAAAGTGAATTTGGAAATGAACTTCATATGGATGAGAATGAATTGTAAACTATACATGCTATATCCAATATAAGTATCTTTTTAAAATAAACCTTATAATTATTTTTTAATAAACAGAATGTTTTTATTAATCTACTAAGTTTTAATAACGGTACATTTCCTCTTTCCTTTTCCAATATTTTTTCCCCATCCAAACCATCCTCTAAATTAATCAAGAGCTGCATGTTCTGTTGCAGTCTTTTGGGGGCAAGCTGCCTTTGAATTGCTTAGATAGAGCCTGTAATGCATTGGGGAGCACAACATTTTGTTCCTCATTTAAGGTGTTTTCCTAGTATAAATGTGTCTTGGTGTTTGGATGACTGTATACAATATCAGAAAATCACCTTGAGTTAGATGGGAGGTTTTCAAGAGTTGCAATATTGGAGAGAAATATGTAGGAGGATGATCTCTGCACATAATCAGAAGGAAGTGCAGCTACCCTTCACGTGTATAATATTCTTGAAGTGTTCCTTTTTTTGCAAAGCTGAATTAAATTTGTTTGTAACTTGGAATTACAGTTTTATGAATCTGTCTGTTCATGATTTTAGGAGTTGCCATACTGGCTTGGACTTGAAGGCCAGGGGGTGGATCTGAGAGCACTGAATTCCAGATGTTTCAGAGAATAAGGGGAACAGTGGGCAGAAATGGCACTGTCCCTAGATTTTATTTCATCTCCTAGCACTTGAGAGATTGCTTAAGGCCTGATGCACATTGTCTGATATACTCTCCACATAGTTTTATAGTGTTATGTTAGAGAACTGTTGCTAACTCCATAAATACCTACCTGCTTTTTCAACTAACTCCTCAGTCTCATTAACCTTCTTTAGGAAAGAGCTCCCAAATTAGTCACTGTATACACACACTTTTCCTTTTACTGTATTTGAACTTCCCAATGTTCAGTTTGTTGTAGGTTTTTGTTGTTGTGGGTTTTGTTTGTTTTGGTTTTGTTTGGTTGGTTTGTTGTTTTAAATATTAATTTATTTTATTGAAATCCATTTTCTTATATTACAAAAAAAGTAGAAAAGATGTTGTGTTACAAAAGATGACGCAAAGACTTTGGGTATCTGATACTTTATGGTTTTGCCTGTTCACATCCTTTTGAAGACAAAGCAATTCCAGTCTTCTCTAGCTCTTTTAATAGGTTTTCCAGGGCCAAGCTTATTGCTCATACTCATTGCCATCTTCTTTTAAATTTTTAGGCCTGTGTCTCTGTCCTTTTCCTTTTCAGCTGTCTGCTCTGCAGAATCCTTTGAGCTGAATGTTCAACATATCTAGGATGTGACTAACCCTTGCTGTACTTTCTTATAAAGATTGATTTGTCCAATTCCTTGTGCAAAATAGCATCTGTTACATCTTGTCTGCAAATAGTGTACAGTGAATTGAAGGGCTTTTCTCAGTCACACTAAATTTATAAACCTGTAAGTACAAAAAAAAATATATAAAAAGTCTATGTTTTTATTACAGAGCATATTACATATGCATATTAAAACTGAAATATTTTTTATTTCATGTTGTTAGAAAGTTGAGTATTTTCAAGGTAAAAGATGACTTTGTACTTTGGTGCAGTAAACTAATGTAGCAAGTGAAGGGAGGATAGGGTGTGATGCTGTTATGGTAGATTGCACTGTTCACAGGATGTCCTGAAGCATTTTGTGCAGTTTGAGCTTCTAAATAAACCTTTAGTTTCATATCAAATATAGAGAACTAGAAAGACAGTCAGCTTATGCAACCTTGAAAGTGATGGCTGTAATGGTGAATTCACAGTTTATTGATATCTATCATTAAGTGTCCTTAGACAGAAGAAGTCTATTCACTCTAAGAGGTCTACCTGGACTGCTAGTGTTTCTCAGGTGTTTGAGTAGTACTTTACATTGAGCTATATGTACTGAATCCTGTGTACCTTTACAGAAAGCTCATTGCCGCAAAAATGTCTTGCATCCAGATTGTGCTTTATGTGAGGCATAATCTCAAGTGTTTCTGAATAGTTAGCTTTCCTAAAAGTTTGCTCAGTAATGAAAGATTTGACCTATCAAAGAATGCTTTCTTCTGTGATTCTTTGGCTGCTGTATATTTCAAGGATGAAGGGAAGTTTTTTTTGACAGACTTGTTGCCTGTTTCAAGACCTGAAGCACTAGCCTTTTTTTTTTTTTCAGGTGAGGAAGGACATAGGTTGGAATCACAGTGCTTGCATCATGACTTCTTCATACTGCTATATTCAATTGTGTAAACAATTGTGATCCAATAGGTACGTATCTTCTTGTGAGTGCCATGGACAGAGTGTTTAACAAGTTTCATTGGAGGACGATTTTCCTTGGCTTGTGCTGCAAACTAAATTGCACATTTGGAGGAATAAATTGTATTTTATTGTGACTTTCTCAGATCTTGTTCTCATCCATTAGCACTAGAATATAATCATTTATCTTCAACTGGCAAGCACCTCGTGGGTGATGAAGAGGATGGGAGCATTTGGGACCCAGTTTGTGTAGCTAATACACAGTAATAATAATGATTCACCAACTCTTTACTGTGTGAATTCTGTATTTTTGTCCTTTAAGTTGACTTAAGAGCAAATGTCTTGCACTCCTTGTCATGTCTGTAGTGTGTTGCTTTCCTTGAAATGAGTTTTAAAAAGTGACACAGTACATAAATCTTTATTTGAATTAGGTTCTTGAATGTTTCTTGCTAGACAGATGATTCCTTAGTGTCATCTATTAATGTAGTCTCCTCCCAGAATGGAAAAAAAAAAAAAAAAAAAAAAAGCATTTATGGGTTTGGATTTCACCAGGATGAAACAGATGCACAGAAAAATAAAGAGAAGAAAGCAATATTCTAACGCCAAAAAGTTATCATAATTTGAAGAAACAGCTTGAAAGTGATATGCTGAAACAGAGTGGGAACAGTGCAAAATCTTACATTTAGGATAGAGAAAACACAACACAGAGATATAATAGGGAGCATAACAGAACAGTCCACAGTAGAACAGGAGGAACCTTGGTATTATCGGTTCACAGTTTAAATTTAAGTCAAGTGTGTGATGTCTTTGCAAAACCATCAAAAGCAATTCTGGAATAAATTTAGCAGAAAGGCATATATAAGAATAGGAATTATAGGAATTAAGAATATAAGAATTCCTAATTTGGCATATGCGATACCTCATCTGGAGTATTGTCCAGTGTGGAGCATCATTCTTTGACAATGACTAGAAAAAATTGAGGCTGCCTGGACATGAAAATAAAATAAATGAAAGATCTAATCTGAAATCTTACTCTATGCAAGCCTAAAAAAGAGAACAATTATGAAAAACATCATAATTCTTAAATATTATGATAAGGAGGACAACAGTAAATGTTTATTAGTGTTGACTGAAATAAGGCCAGAGGTAATCAGTTGAAATGGACAAAGGATATCCAGGTTAAATTCTAGAACAATCTATTTGCAGGATATTTTAGCAGTGGGACATAAGAGATTTTTGGGGCTGTGGAATGCCTATCATTAGAATTTTTAAGAAAGGAGGCATGTCAGGGATGGTCTAAGCTTACTTTTTTTTCATAGCTAGGAGTTAAAATAGATCTCTTTTGTTCCTTTCTCAGTGAACATTTCTGTAGATCTTCACATTTTAAAGACATCTGAAAGATTAAGTTTGAGATGTACCATTAGCAAAAGACACAGATGTGAAAGGCTTCATGAGATGGACTAGAGGTAGCTTCTGAATGTGAGGACAGAAGTGAACTTTGGAGTTAGACATCTGTTTTGATAATGTGTGTATTGAACTTACCCAGCATTACAGATCTTTCTTGAGTATCTCCATTAAAGTACCACTGACCTCGCCTTTAGAACATTTATTTTATGTGACTTAACATTGGATTTGTTTCTATTGTTAAGTGAATGAATCCAATGGTATTAACCTTACATAAGGGACCCATCTTTTCAAACATGATGTTTGTGGAGAAGATAGTGTGTTGGGAGATGGCTTGTCCTGCCTGTGTAGGGTGGAGAATAGTTTGGTTAGTACAAGGCTTGAAATGTCATCTATCTGGATCTCAGTGATGCAAACTATAGTGGATGATTTGTTGCTAATGACTCAGATGTTGTTTGTTGTTGGTTGGTCTTCCACTGATTGTCATAGTGTTTTTTTCCCATATCTGTTTCTCTTCTGGATTTGTTTCTCTTTTTGTTCAGGGCTGATCTTAATTTTCTGGGCTTTTTGCCTATTTACCAAAACCTTCCTTTTGGAATAGCGCTTATCCCTTTATATGTTATGTCTTTACTGTTCACATAAAATTAGAATCCCTTCTACTTAGTGGCTCAAGTCATAAATGAACTCTAGGCAATATATATATAAAATAACTTAGGATAACCCAATCTTCTTAAAACCATCTGTTCCAAATTGCAGTAGCTTTGCCTCTGAGGTGAGAGCCTCTCTCAGCAGAAGGTTATTAGAGGCAGAAAGTTTTTGTTGTCTCATTAGAAACTAATTTCTGCTTCACCTTAAGTATTACTTTATTAATGATTTTGCAAGGCTGTGTGAAGAAATGAAAATCACAGCAGGTAGAGTGGGGAGGTGGCTTATATAAGGACATCATTGGGACTTCAAGGACCCTGCTCTTGTGTAAAGCTGCTGAATGAACATCTTGACTCAGTGACAAATCTACTATGATATAGTAATGGGCAAGCACTCATCAATATTTCAGTGTCATAAAATATATTTACTCAGAAGCTATTAAACTCAATTAAGACTGATTTTTAATTGATCTTCCTGATTTCATATCTGCCTGTCTTCTCATTGCAGCCGCACTGCTTCATGTACTCACAGGGTTTCATAAATAGCTCAGGTTGATGTAAGGCCATGCTGCCTGCAATGTGCATGCCCAGCTTTGACCTGTCCGTGTGCTTCTGCCTCTTTCTTTACATCATTTAGAGCACTCATGAAGCCATGGAAGAAGTTGCTCATCCAGCTGAAATTTAACTGAAAATTAAGAAGTGTTTTAAATCATATCAGTGATATGATCTGACGTGCAATGAAACTGAATGATTGCTAGGGCTGAAACAAAGTATGAGCAAGGGCTGCAACAGGACCTGCAAAAAGGGTGGCACTGACACTTTTGCAGTAGCCTGTGGGTAGATCAGTTTAAGTCAGTTGTGAATTTATTATGCCTATGGTGTGCTTAGCAATGTGTGCAATACACTTGCTAAATGATAAAAATTCTGTTTTAATTTTCTTTTTATGTGGGACATTTAATTGTAGAGCTCCTCTGAAGGGTTTAACATATTTTTATAATATTAATCCTGCAATTTTAAAATAATCTTGTTTGTTTCATCAGATAACTGCATCTCTTAACCGTACTCATTCTGTTACATGGAATTACTTAAGTCTGTCTTGTTTTGAATTGCATTTCCCTCATTTTTTCCCACATTACCTCCATTAAAAAAAGTTTATTGTTTGGGTTAACATTGTTATTTCAGTTAACAATGAAACTTAAGTTTTTGTGAGAAATAGCCCCAAATCATCCTGTAACAAGTGGAAGCCCAGCCCCACAACAGTTTCTTATCAATTGTCCAAGTAAGGCTGGTTGCATGGTCTAAAAAGAAAATGTATCACAGCTTATTTCTATTATATTTTCCTACTACTTTAATTAGCTGTTCTGCAAACAAGGACCAAAACAGAGGAGACTAGAAAGCAAGTGATGCATGGGATCTTGGAAGCTCTTGAATTCTAGTCATGGCATGCCAAAGTAACAGTGACTGAAATTACTTTCAGCTCTCTCTTCCACATTAAATATTAAACATCAATGATAGTGTTTAATTGTCTGCTATACCTGATGTTTCAGTGGCTAAAAATGTTAGCACTATGAGATGCTTTGAAGAATGAAAAATGCAGTTATTACCACCCTTAATTTTTGCTTTTTAAGAAATTAAAGGTCTGTATTCACTGATGCAAATATTTTCTTTTTTTTCTCTCTAGGTTCCATTCTTGTACTTATTTCAAAATCTTTTTTCTAGCTTAGACCAAAGGCAAAGCATAAGCAGTAATACTACAACAGGTACAAAAATGCTTGGGTGAGAAGGGTCTTTGCTTGATTTTTGCAATTCAGCCATAGAAGTGCTTATGGGGAGAAAGTTTCTTTGCACGGGTCTGGGAAACATCACGATGAATTTTGCAGCCAAGCAATTAAGTCAGACTAGAATGCTCCAGATGAGAACAGCATGTTTAACAGGATGCAAAGCTGCATTTCATAGATCTGGTTATTTTAATTCAGAGTGAGGTCATCAGTGTGAGTATTTCCTTCAGTATGTTAATGACTAGAAGCCATTGCCTATTGTACTGTGACTGGCATTTACCACTTGTGGTTTTAACCAAATTCCACTGTTTCTTGTATATCTGTCTTCCTTTATATCAAATATTACAGCAGAAATATTTCAGTGGTAATATCTGCTCAGTTAGAAGAAAAAAGGCCCTGGAAACTTTGAAAGGAAAAATATGGGCTCATTTTCATATCTACTTTCCAGCCTTCAACAAGCTTAATAAAGCATGTGGATTATTAGGTATGTAATTGTACTAAAGCATCTACTGGTATCCATTTGGCACCTCATTTCATAGTAATCATTTTAAAGAACCGGTAATAGAAATCAGCTGAAATGAAGCTAGTTTTTAAAGATATCCAAGCTTAAGGCTAGGAACCCCCTGAATCCTGATTATTATGCTGCTCTTTAAGTGAGAACATGAATAAAGATGAATGACAGTGATTTTGTTATTTGGAAGTATTATAATGTACTTAGATCTGTGTTTGTATGGTTCCTGGAACAATTGCTTATTGCTCTCTTTGCAAGTGTTCTTTAGCAATTTCTGAGTGAGGTCTTGGCACTATTTATGAGTACAGTCAAAAGAACCAGGAAAGAACACCTGGGACTCTTTTGAGATGATTTTCAGAACCTGCTAATCTATTCTAAAGCAATTTCTTTCAAAAAGTAAAAAAGACTTCAGCTTTTTCCAACAGGAGGAGGGTAGCTGGGACGAGGAAGTCATGTCTGGAACATTCTGCAAGAAAAATGGGTACTGCTGATTGAATGTCATGCATGAATAATTTGTTTTGGAGAAGGGTTTTGGAGATTGATTTTCTTGAGATGGTAAACTTAAATGACTGTTTCCTCTTAGAGGTAGTAGTAGTGGCTCTATCTAGGCAGAGAAATTAGTATATTCTAGTCTTTCAGTGTGCAAAGGATTGTGACAAGTGTAAGAAGTGGAATATTCTGTTACATTTTCAATATGCTTTCCTTGTGAGACAGAGCCAAAAATATTTTTCCAGTTAAGTTCATTTGAAAATGTTTTATAGACAACTCATCTAGGTGGTCTTTTGTTTTGTTGGTTGGTTGGTTGGTTGATTTTTGGTGTTTTTTTTTTTTCCCCCAGCGATCTAATCTTCAGTCTTATGTTCTTCTATTAAATTACCTATGATTCACTATGTGTATCTTAAGGTTTTTAAGTCTGCAGCAATATCTATATCGTGATTCTTTTTAAACCTCTGTACACAACAAACAGGTTACAAGTCTTCATTATAACTGAAGTTATTGTGTTGCTTATTTGAAAAGTATTTTGGATATGTTTATTTCCACCCATGTTAGGGAACATGAACAGAGAGGCTGCTACAGGAATATCACCTGGGTCAGCTGCAGAGACAGTTCTTTCATATAGTACCAAAGGAATAAAACTGAGGGATGTAAAATGATGATGTAAAATGTTCTTGGTATTTTGATACTTAAAAATAAGTCATTTCAAACTATTGCACAGTTTGGGAGCTTATTTATATTTAATGAGAAGCAAGCTTTCAACTGCCTAGAATTAACTTTTCATCTCAGTTTCTTATAATAAAAAAAAGTGTATTTCTCTGTCCATGGCTGTAACCTCTGCTGATGTCTGTACTCTGGCTGCCCCTTCACTAATAATGAGGGTTTAGTCCCTGGAGGACAGATGACGTGTCAACCTCTGAAAACATGTCTGTGTCTGTGGAAGCCCATGATAAACAGAGCCTCTGAGTTACCAGTCAGTGTTCTGTTTGGATATTGACAAAGTTCTGTTCTATCAGAGCAACAATTGCATGTCCTTATCAATATTTGCCAGTTCCCAACTGAAACATACACCATATGATTCTCAGAAGAGGGAGTATAGGCATCTGGCACTGTCACATCACCTAACTTGTTGGCCTGAGTCCTAGTTTGCTGTATATCTCTCAGGTCATTTCCTTGGGCGTTATCCTGACAGGGCTTAAACTAGAGACAGAAGTGCATATAGATGAAGTGCAAGGCTACTGGTAGCTTGCATTTGCATTCCTAATTTTAAGTGCATTCATACTAATTGTGATCAATTAAAAGTGTGCAGTTTAGTTAATCTCTCTTGCTCCCTGGCAGTTCCAGACCTATATGCCAAGCTCAGTTGTGAAAGATTTTTTCCAGAAACAGCATGTGTCTCTCTTTGGCAAACTCCCACTAACCATTTTGTTGGCAGCTTCTAAGTAGCCTCTGGATCTCTAATGGAGGAAGGCTACCAATGGGGTTCTGATCTACATATTTCTCTGAAAGTAATTTCTTTTGGCCTACCTTTCAGTTCTGCAAATGCTCATTTAATTATATTTATCTATTTGGTTCCAAACCCCACATAAATGTCTCAATGCATGTAGATTCACTTACAGTTGAAAGAAAAACTTTACGTACCAGAAATCCATGCTATATTTTCCCCTTTGATTTTTCACTTGTATGCCATCTTTTTGTTGTGCATCCATAAGTGTCCTGTGTTATCCATAATTCACATCCTGTGCCCCTTTCTTGCTTGGTTAGAATATATGAAAATGATGGGCTAGACGCAGGCTGCCTTTGGCAACTGGCTTGAGACCTCAGTATGGTCCTTCGCCGCCTTTTGTACTTCTGCAGCAGCAATTCAGATGTTCCTCATGACTATTAGAGCAGCTAGTGATGACTAGAGGAGGCGTACCAGGCATGCCAAGAGATACACTGTCTGGCCAGTACTGACAGAATTGAGCCTGACGACACTTCACCCTTCTACCAAGATGTGAGTAGTTGCATTTCATACCCTTTCTCAGGAGACATTTTGCCCTCCTCTTCTTGGCACAGGGAGTGCAAATGCAAAACTAACTGCCCACCTCTTTTAAATGCTCCCATTTGTACAAGTCTGTCAGCTTGCATTTCCTACTGGCAGCCACCGCTTCTCTCTGTGCTGTTGTCATTAGACAAGACAGTGTCTCCATGTCTGTCTGCTCCTTAGAAACACATGTGAATTAAACCTCAAAACATTTATGTGACTTAATGGAAATAACCCTAAGTTACATATAAGAGAAGGTGGAAATGCTGTGGAGGCACAAATTCTGTTTTAGGGAGCAGTTCCTGATTGCTGGAATAAATTTCTCTCTGGGTAAAGCCGTGTTCCATTATTCTGGCATTTAATTTTTAAAAATGAATAAAATAAGGATAACATGTAACAAATTTTGCATAGTCTCTGTTGACCACAGCATACCCACACCCATAAAAATCCCGCTATACTCTGTCTTCCAGCATGGCAGGTACTTTGTGTGTCATTTGTCTAGCAACTGGACAAGTTCTTCCAGAAACCACAAGGAGGTCTTGAATGCTGAGGAAAGGACTCCGCCAAGTAGAGTTTCACTGCTAACCTGTGGCCAAAGTTTGCTCTGAGTTATACTTCCATAACTTCTCTCAAGGTAAAAGTAGCTACTTCGGTGAAACTGTGAGTGAAGTTTTGCCCCAGAGTCTTTTGACTACTGTCAGAATTAACATATTTATAGCAATAGATAGAAGTGTTTTTACCTTCTTTCCAGTTTGTCCATGTGATGAAAAAAGGGACCATGTGTGGTCTCAAAATGCATCTACATATGGGAAAAAGTATGAAACAAATGAAAAACCCTAGCTTTCTGTAAAATCAGGTATTTGGATGTAAATTATTGCATCTTTCAAACATATTTCCAGGTGAGTGAAGGCATATAATGCCATGTTACTATTTTTATGGTTCATATATTCCTGCTGTTGACTTTTCACATGCCTTTAGTAGAAACAAAGACAGTTCTCCATCGTTTTTTCATAAGTTTTAGACCTGTTGCAAGCAGAAAGCAGATCTGTCATATCTTCCATATATCAGTGTATAACTTCGAGAAAGTCATTGTGTAATTCAATGTAGTTGAATGTGATGCTGTCAATAAAATTCCCCCATTTGGAGCAATTGATCTCCCAGGTAAGCTTTACATTCTGCACCGCTTATTTTTTTGTAGGCGTGAATGAAGATACCAGTATTGTACTTTTCCTCAAATTGAGTATGCTTTTGTGAGGTGCTAAGTTTAATTCCTTACAATGCAGCAGAAGTGTGCAGCAGCAAGTTTTCTCTAGTGGTGAGACCCACTGAAGGGAGCCCAGTCATCAAGCTCCCAGCTGTAACTGTTTTTTCAGCCTGTCTAGACAGGAGTGCTGCATGCCCCTGTGTGCTTTGAACTGGTGATTGCAAACACTGTGCAGATACTGTGGCTACAAGGGGAGGTGGCTACAGCTCAGCACACCACTCTAAATAGTGCACTACAGTGCTTTCTACTTTGGTGCTGACTGAACATTATATAAATCTGCGATCCTGACATAAAACCACTTTCTCTGGGCAATTAGGAATCTTAACTTTTTTTTTTTTTTTACCCCCAACGAATTGCTGCTACTCATATATTTGGCTGAGGATCAGCAGTGTCTGCCAAGCCAAATTACTGGAAATTAATTATCTGGAGCCTGATACAGAAGTTTTGACTCACCTTTTCAGTAGGTCCATTCAATCCAATGCAATTATTTGAATCACTATGAATTTGAAACTGGGGCCCTTGTTTTGTCAAGTTCTGCTGCTCCGTGAACAGCCTCACCACATCATCAGACTCCAGCTGGGGTTTTGCCCATGTAAATCATGTCTTGAAAACATGTAAGGCTACAGAATTTCATAGCTTTCAGGTCCATATTAAATGGATAGAAATTGCCATCAAATAAACCTCTCATTGTCAGGAATCCGTTGATTTCCATTCACAGTCACTATTGCTTCATGTACACATAAACCAGCTGCTTCATGTACTCACAAGTAAAGACTGTCTCTGTTAGATAGAGTATGTTCAGGGAAATTTGTATCCTGTATCTGTGGAGCTGTTATTTAGAGTGTTTTTCTTCTCTGCATGCAGGAATGTTCTAATACTGTCTAAATTAAGTAAATGCTGAAAGATGGATTTGCCATGAAACTATCTTCAAAATACCATGCTCAGATACGGACACAATGTAGTGAATATTTAATAATGTCCCGAAGTACATTAGCACCTTCATTGTGCTCAAGATTCGGGCACCAAAATGGTTTGGTTTTTTTTTTTTTGTTTCCAAACAAGATTGCTCATGCATTTGAGAACTATGTGGCAAATATGTATTATGTTTACTTATCTTGTATTAGGGAGTTTGTGTCTCCTGGAAAGAAGTGGGTGCAGTTTGTAAGCATATCCCACTATATTTCTGGTGTCAATAGTTTAGCCTGTTTTTATCATTGCAGCGTTCTCTTTATGCTCTCATTTTGTGATTTTCCAGAATGGGCATTTTGTTTTGTTTTGAAGGCAGAGAGCTGCAAAAGCAAGTACCCAGAACAGCTGTTGATGAGATTTAAGCTACCATGTTTTTCCTCACATATGCCAAGGGTAGGGAACAGAAGATCAAGTAGCATAGCTGAATGGTATGTTGTTAAACTGGGATGACTCAATGGCTTTTGATCCTTTGCCCACGCTCCAAAATTACAGGGTCTTAATACCTGGAGTGAAAAGCAGTGTTACTGAATTAGTGCTAAAAACTTGTTTAGTAGTGGAATAAAGAAATTAATAGTTGCCATCTGAGACTTCAGGAAATTGTCTGTAAAACACAATTTCTTTAGTTTCTTTCACAACCAAAAAGAGAAAAAACCCCATACATTTGAACCTTCCTAAAGGAGGAAAAAGAGGAAGATCAGTCAAGGAGAAAAGGTGCAGGGTGTAGTGATGAGAATCAGATATCTTATACTCGAAATTATGAACCTGTTTAAGGAAGTGGCATATCCCCTGCTGTCTTTGGAAGGACTAGAATCCTAATCACATAGTTTCTTAGGCTCACTCTTGAAATAGTTTCATATGTGTCTGTATTTAAATTTAAGCATACTGCACTGTGGTCTCGTTTCCTCACTCAGTTGTTTTTTGTTTATTTTTTTAAGGGCAAGAAGTGGGGAACAAGGTGAAGAAAAGATTTTATGAATTTTTAAATAAATGTGTTTCTATTTTTTTTAAGATTCTGAAGGCTCTTGACAGAAGCAGGTCTATGACATCACCTAAAAAAACCCCATGCAACAATTCAGATTGGTGCCATCTAAAATGTAAGTCAGCGATACAAATTAATTGTAGTAAGTTATGATTTTTCTGAGGAGGTCACCTGAAGATACAGTACATCCATAGAAATTTTTACCTGTAAAAAAATTTTGGATAAGGATATAGCCCAATGAAAAATATTTAGCATTTACTTCAGGACATACTGTCTATAATCAACAGCTATATGTTAATGGCATAATGTACACCTGCAATGATGGAAGAAAACAGGCAGTTGCAGAACCTTTTGAAAACCCATTTGGGAGCACTCTTACAGCCTGGTTGTTACCAGTGTTATCCTTCCTAATGGCACCTCCTTTGCTGAGCCTGAAGGGCTGGAAGTAGAAACTGAGAAGGGAAGAATGAAGTTTTTTTAAGTTTGTATAAAGGAGGGAAGAATTAATTCATCAAAAAGAGAAAGATATATCCACATTTTTTCTAAGAAGTGTTCCCCAGAGCATAAGACCAAGTTGGCAGTAATGTGTCCATTCCATTTATTGCCCTGGGGCAGCTGTGGGAAGGGTGCTCACCTTGGGACAAAAAGATAATGTTATGATCCAAGTTCTGCTTGTAGTTGTTTTCTCACTAAACGTAGTGGGACTTTCTTGACCCCACTCACTTTAGTCAGGTAAACAAGAAATTTACATACCCATGTGATAGGGAGTTACTGGCAGAGGACCTCCTCTAGAGCCAATTTTCTTCTTTCCAAAATTATTCCACACTGTATGGAAAGTACAGCTGGACACACTGGAGGAATATTTTCATGAGATGCCTGATTGATTGTTCTTTCTGTATTTTCTGTCTGTCGAATAGAGTCCAGCTAGGCTAAATGTTTCCAAATAGCAAATCCTTCCAAAAAGGGGAAGATCAGCTAAATATAATTTGAAAGTGTATTAGGCTGACTTTCTTATATTTCCCATTTTTCAGATCCAAATATGATTCACTTGGACATCTGAATGAAATAGCTCAAGAACTCTGACATTTTCCTACTTCAGGAAAGGAAAATTAAATGGTTCTCAGAGGATCCTTGTAAAAACCTTTAGTCGTGTGCTTAATCGCAGGCAGGAGGAGGTGCAGAATTCCAGCACAATGCCTGGGGAGCTGCACATGTCGCATTTCCTTTGCCCTTTGTACACCGACTCACTTCCATATCACTTCCTGAGCACTGCACCGATACTTTATTATACTCAAATTGTCTCAGCAGCAGTTTGGAAGGGTGAAATGGCAACCAGAGAGAGAAAGGCAGAGAGTTGTTCTTAACAGTATCAGCTGATATACTTAATTATATGTTTACTTTGAAACTCAGTTTTCAAAAGGGATTTACAATTTTAAGTGCTCAGTTTGAGAGACTTAGGGCTTTTTTCTTTTACTCAGAGGTCATTCAGTGTTTGCTGTTTCTGTAAATTACAGCTGAAAGTTTGGGGGCTCAGCCAAAGTGTCCTCCCATTTTAAAACAGCATGTCATTTAATAACAACTATCCAATGTCTGCAGATACTGGATCATGTCTCTGATGCATTAGCCTTTCTAGTGTCTCATTTGTATTGAAGTATACCCCAAATTAAAAGAAAAATGAGGTCATTTAGAAATAAATCATCCTCTTTTACTAAATTACTTACATTGCAAATTGTACTTACAGTGACTTCCCCACCCCCTTTTTCTCTGTTGTGGTGATTTTTTTAAACATGACAGATAATTATATCTTAGTTGATCCCTTGGCTATTGTACTTAAAAATGGCTGGTTTTGCTTAATTCACTTTTAATTCACCAGTTGCCTGCAGCCTACAATAAAAATGAATGCAAGCTATGTTTAAAAGCTTTAGAAGGCAGATCTGACAAATGCAACATAGGATTTAGAGACAAAAGGCAATTGGCCACTCCTACCAAATCATATCCCAACTAATGAGAGGGTTTGGGATCGACAGAACTCTTCAGTAATTTGGAGCCTTCTGACAGGCAGCTAAAACTACTGCTGTCAGAAGTTGGGCACCATGTTGAAGTGAAAGCAGAGGAACATTCTGGGAAACTTGGGAACAGGGGACTAGAAGTGATTGCCTGAGTCATTGAGTGCAGTTTTCTACTGTTGTAGACATCCATATTTCATAATCCCTTTCATTAAGTTACCAAGATCTATCTTAAAACTAGTTAGATTGTTTGCCCCCACTGGTCCCTTTGGCTGGCTGTCACAGAAACTCTTTCTTCTGATGGTTAGAAGCCTTCTAATTTCCACCCTAAATATATCCATGGCCAGCTGACACCCATTTGTTCTTTTGCCAACAGTGTCCTGAAGCTGAAAAACCCTCTTCTCTCTCTTTCACTGCAATCCATTGATGAAGGACATAGCAGGTCCCGTTTATACATTCTGCTGCACTATTGAAGACAGGTCCTTTGGGGTTTTCTCCTATAAGGGTGTCTCCATTCTCCAGAGATGCCCTTCTCTAAGCAAGTTGGTCGCAGTTTTGAGTTCAGCCTTTTTGACTATGAACAGTGAGGTTTGATGACCATATGCCAGTGTGAGATCTTACCATCACCTTGCACAAAAGGGGCAGCCCAGCCTTAACTCTGCTGTGAATGCCTCAGTTCAGAACAGCAGTTCCAAATTAAACTGATAACTCAGATGAGAAGGAGCATATCTACAATTGTCACAATATGAACATTGCAGTTCAAAAGCAGGTGGTGCAAGCTAAGAAGTAGGACTTACCCAGTATCCAGGTTTACTGTGTGAAAGTCTTAGTTAGAAAATGTGCCTTTGAAATTTTTCAGCAGAATGTCACTCTAATTAATGCTGCCCATTAATTAATTTGTCCTATATGATGTTGTTGATCAGCCTCAGACGATGAGAAGAGAACCTTCTGTATCAGACAGGGCATATATGAGATTGCTTGCAACAAGCTAACACATTTGTGTAGGGGCAATAATAACCTGAAATGGATTTAAAATAAACTATCTCTGTAGTAGATTTGAAGTACTCAGGATTTGGAAAGTCTTGCTTTACCAGTAGATGGCACAAATCGGCTTGAAAATCTTGTTTCAGAACATATATAAAGAATTCATTGAATAACAAATTGAAATTGTAATAAAGTTTTATTTATGGTAACTAGATGACAACAAAAATTATGAACACGAGTGTAATATTAATATTTTGCGTTATTTTGTCCCAGTGGGCTTTTTTTTTTTTTTTGTTAAAATACTACCTTGCAATATTCTAAACTCTGCATTTTAAGGGATTTGGACCTGATTTTGGCCTATTCAGACCTAAGCAGAAATGCCAAAGCAGCCAGTGGGTTTGGATCTAGTCCTGACTTCATAAGTGCAAATATTCCTGCTTTTTTTTCTAGACACTTCGTACAGAGTGCAGATTTTAGTTTGTTTATTTTGTTGGAAGAGTAATTTTGTTTGTTTGGGTTTTTTTTTTTTCCAAGAGAGAATACACTCTCACATGAAAACTTTCATTCCATCTGCTTAAATACCAGTTGACAAAGAGTTTCATCCATTAAATTACCAACTCTTTTTAATTGGGCTGATTTTAGCTCTGGGCATTCGGTACTTTGGAGGATGGCTCTGTATCTTGGAAGACACATCCCACACTGAGATGTGGAGGAGTAATTCTGACAAAACTCTTGCCTCATCCTCCACCCCTCCCTTGCCAACCATGTGGCCACATTTTTCATGGGGAATCCCAGCCCTGGTGACTGGACAGATTGGCTCCTCAATTTAGAAAACAGGGCCATGTTACAGAGCAATGAAGCAGTCCCAGATCAGCCAGCTACCTTCCTGTCCTCTCAGGTGTTGCCTTCACCCTGACAGCAACCAGGGAGTCATAGCCCATTTTCTCTCCATCTCTCTGTCACTCTCTTTTCTTCTACTAGGTGTTTTCACTGTAGGTTCCTTGCAGGCACCATCACAGCATATTTGCTTCAGAGTTGGTAAGGATGGTAGAGTTTTCCTTACAATACCACCGTCTTTGTATGATTTAGATGAAGACAATTCTTACAATGGGAGGGAATGCAAGAAAGAAAAAAAAAAAAAAAAAAAAGAAGTTATGTTAATTGGTCTTGTTTGAGAGTAGTTTTTCAGCCTGATAGGATTAAATTGATTCTGTTATCCAGCACAAAAGGGATTCCAGTTCAATTTATGTAACTGAATGAAAAAAATCTGGTTTTGTAGGAGGACTTGGAACAATAACACCATGCCTTTCTCTCATTTCCTTTAAATTCTCTGTATGTAATGAATATATTACACCCTCAACCAAGGAACTCAGTGGGAGAAGCAGGATTTAGCTAACAGCATGTGAAAGCTGGGTTTGAGAGATATTCTAGCTTGAAATCTCTTTTATTCTTAAATACTAGAGGGAGCTATATTAAGAACTCTGCTAGTTGTGTGTCACTGCAAAACACTGTTCTGGAGGAGTTTAGGTGCCAAAGGAGAGGTTCTCAGGAGCTGTGTTTGTCCCTAAGTGTCTCAAAAATCCCCCCCAAAAGACAACACAGAGGTGAAGATACTACTAATGACAGCAACCTGCAGCTGATGCGTTGATGCTTCACAGCTCTTGGAAGGTGAATCCGACTTGGCTTGGGTGTGAAGGATTGGACCTTGGATTAAAAAGGAGATTTGAAATAAGAGAGGAAGGGAGGATGTGTTTGAGGAGCTGCAAAAGCAAGGAGACAAAAAAAGATTGTCTTTGATGATGTGGGTGTCTTGCGTGGCTGCTAGATGGCACTAGCACACATGAATGTTTCAGAGGTGATGTGCATCTGTGCAGGCAGATTTCTTCAGTGACTCCTGCCTGGCTCATTCTGAAAGTGCAATGAGATGGTGGTTGCATGTATACTGAGACAAACATCCACCCTCTTTGCTACTTTTGTGACTGGACTTCAAGGATGGAAAAATTACTTTGCATTCAGCAGAGCGCCATACAACCAGGAGCCTGTATTTCAGTGCTTTTAAACTTAAAAGACACTTTGTGATTCTTTGAGGGTAAAGGATTTTGTGCAAATTTGATTACTATTGTGACACTATATAGAGTCAGGACAGCATAAAATCCTGCATGGGTGAGACTGGGCTTAAACATGAGAGCAGCCATCCTGTGCTCAGCTTTGGATATTTTTATTGATGAACATTTTTTAAAAGCTCATAGCAAATGGAGAAAATAAAATTAAGTCTTATGAGGCTTACTGTGTAAATGGAGAGAGAAAACACATTAAAAATGTCCTGTTTGATCATCAAAGCTTGATAATTATTTTTATTAGTTGTGTAGAATCATTTCTGATTGCATTGCCAAGCTCAGTAAAAGGCGGTGCGTGTTTTAGAAGGGATTAGTATGAAAAAAGGGTGTCTGCCTTTCCCTGTCCGTGAGCTAAAAGGAGTTTCATGTACAAGGAGCAGACGGAAAGTGGAGGCAGAGGGAGTTACCGAGGAAGCAGTGGTGCCAGAGGCACTGGCTGAATAATGGAAATGAAGAACAGGAGGAATTAAGAGAGGGTGTGCTGGCAGGGATGGACTTGTGCAGGGTCTGGAAGATTCCCTCTTGCCTCTGGTGTTTCCCAGGCAAATGCACGCTCATCTAATCTTTGCTGTGGAGTGTGAATATCACTCTTAAAATTTCTGGCTGTATCTAAAAGCACTGCCTTCATTCTCCTTCCATATGACCAAAAATTCAAACTGGTCTATTCAGACTAGATACTAACTTCCTTTTAAATCTTCTGCTGAGCACTCACATCATTTTTACTCACTACTCATGTGTATGGGCACCTTACACATGAAAGGGGAACCCATGATGCTCATGACACCCATGTTATGCTCACAGCACCCTTTTGGGCAGTGTTATGTTCATGGCGTTAATCCTGATATTAACAGTCTAGTTATGACAAGAATATATATTTAAAGGAGTGTATGAAATTACAGTGATGATGACCTTAACCTTGGTCTTTCCCAGATATTGATATGGTAACAAATTTTGGAGGGTGGTATGAAATTGGTACTACAATATCCTTTGGGGAGGTTTCACCTTTGACACTTAACTCAAAAGAAAGGATTAAAAATGGAACCTCCAAATACCGTTTAGAAAACTCTTAGGAGTAACCACAGAGTTTACCTCTCAAGGAAATGCTGTCTCAGTTGTACTTTAATGTCTCTGAATACTTCTTGTCCAGGCTTCTGCCACAGGGCATAACTGGAGAAGCAGGATATCTTATAGGACTGCTAGACTATTAGCTCAAGGCTGTTTGCATGTTTTTGGGACAGCTTTATGGTAGTTGTAAATGACAGCCTCAGTAAAGATACTTTAGGGATCAAGGTGTTGGTTATCTGATCACAATAGGATGGATTTCTGTCCTGTTATAGCCTGGGTGCTTTTAACAGAGAACTGGCCTGTGTTTTTTTTCAGTGAAGTTATTTTCTGTTATTGTTTGAATAAACATCAAAGAGTAAATACCAATTTTTTTCATCCAAGATTGAATATCTGGTCTGAAATTCTCCATACCTGAGTAGCCAGCCAGCTAATACCAACCAAACTCCACCAGACCCTTTCCTAGGAACAGAGGAAGAGAAATGTAACTTATGAATGACTTTACAGCGCCTCCTGGTAGCAGGCACTCTATACTTGTTTATTCATGGAGATTTGTTTCAAACCCTGTATGTAGCAGGGCCTGTTACACTCAAGTACTGTTTTCTACACATTTTTTCTCTTTCATTGCCATCAGAATGAGAGGTTTACATGGAACCAGCACTTAGCAAAGAGTTATCTCCATTCACCTTGTAAAAAGAGACAAGGAACACAGGATATGGAGTTTTGAGACACCTTAAGAAGGTATTTGTTTATAAATGTGATCAAAACCTTGGAGGGGAAAAACAAATATGAATTTAGAAGATATTTCTCTTTAAAAATGGCAGATAATGGGAAATTTTAAAGTTTGTTTTACAAAATATTTTTCCAAATGTTTTGTGTTTTCTGCATTTTGGTATCTTATTTCCTTTGTATTTTTCTTTTTGTCACTTAGTGTAATAAGGCATGTATTGTCAGAAGTATGTGAGATTGTTTTCCACCCTTTCCCTTCTTACCTTCTCCTTTTTTTTTCCTTTGTTCCACTCTTCATTTTAGTTTTCTTCTTCTGGAACTTTTTAAAATGGTTAAAAATTCTTTAAAAGTTTTTCTGATTTAAGAAAGGCTATAGGGTAGTAAGAGGGAGTAGTAATTTTATAATACTAATTCTGCAACTTTTTGCAGTTCTTATACCTTTTAAAATTAGTTTCCATTTTCCCTAAGGGATTATTTTAATTTTTTTTAAAGCTTCCTGTCATGACTTAACTCCAGCTGGCAACAGAGCATCACAAAGCCACTCTCTCAGTTCCCTCCACCCCCAGTGAGATGGGGAAGAGAATCAGAAGAGTAAAAGTGAGAAAATTTGTAGATTGAGATAAAAACAGTTTAATAGGTAAAATGAAAGCTGCACACACAAGCAAAGCAAAACAAGGAATTCGTTTACCACTTCCCATCTGCAGGCAGATGTTCAGCTATCCCGGGACAGCAGGGCTCCATCACATGTAATGGTTACTTGGGAAGACAAATGGCATCACTCTGAACACCCCTCTGCTTCCTTCTTCTTCCCCCAGCTTTATATGCTGAGCATGACATCATACAGGGTCCAGTCCTGTTCAACATCTTTATCAATGACATTGATGACGGGACAGAGTGTCTTCTCAGCAAGTTTGCTGATG
>JANIJG010023190.1:11817-25095 GCA_024611175.1 Megaceryle torquata
CTGGAGGAGCCTGGCTCTGTCCCTCAGCACCCTGCAGGTATCTACAGACATGGATGGAACCCCCTGAGCCTTCTCTGTCCCAGGCTGGGCAGTCCCCGCTCCCTCAGCCTCTCCCCACAGTCCCTTCAGCATCTCATCTCGGTGGTCCTTCTCCAGTCTGTCCCTGTTCATGTTGCTCTGGCACGGGGGAGCCCAGCACTACAGCCAGCACTCCAGGGACAGTCCCACCAGTGCTGAGCAGAGAGGAAGGATCCCCTCCCTCCATTCGCTGGCACAATTTTGTCTAATGCAGCCCAGGACCCACCTGGGGCAAGGGCACATCGCTGGCCATCCATGGAGGCACATGAATGATGGGAAGGAAAACAGTTGTGCTGGGTCAGGCTTCTTGAGAAGCGGTGGATGGTATTTCTATGTCTGAGTTACGAAAAGCATTCAGAGTTTTAAGCTGAGACCTTTGACCAGGTCCATTACATGGAAGCAGAAAGTGAGAATCAGCAGAGCAGGAAATGCAAGACCACAGACAGGAGAGGGATGCCGAGGACCTGCAAGATCAGTATTTGTCCGTCCTGGCTGTGTGCAGGGACATAGCAGCTGGCTAGCGCTTTGCCTGGAAGCGTTCACGATACAACCAACTTCACTCTGAACGAAGTCTGTAGGGGGATTTGAAATCTGCACACAAACCCAGGTTCTAGACCAGTGGAAGGAAGGAGGGTCCTACGGACAGGGCCAGCCCCCGGTTGGGTTGCATCATCTGAGTGCAACACGGTATCAACACGAGAAAGATGAAGGGGCAGGGGGATGGCCGCTCCTGCTCAGCCCTTTCACAACCGAAAGGGCAGGGCACTAATTTACTGCAGCCGTTAACTCACGGCACGCTGCAAGAACTGCACTTCGTCAGAGAAGCAAGACGAGACTCTCACTGAAATGCTACAAGCCGAGCTACTCTGGGGGAAGCTTTTGCTCCCAGAAAAAAGATGTACATGGAAAAAAAAAAAAAGAAGTCTTCAGAAACATGTCTGGAAGTTATTTTGTTCTGAGCAGCCCTGCTTCACAGAAATTTGGACACAACCAAGATCAATCCATATTCAGTTAAAATGCAATTAGGGTCCACAAGTTGGAGTTTCAAGTCTCACTTCCCTATATTTCAGACCTCCCATCTCCATGGCTACCGTTGTCATTTCACAACGTGCCGAAGGGAAGCTGTGCAAGCGACCCCGGAAGACTCAAACAGAAAAAAAGTTTCCCCCCAAAAGCAGAAGCTGGAGAGAAAACACCCTCAGCCCACACACCTCAAGGCCTAAACCACAGAGTCACAGAATTGGAAGGGACCTCTTTGAGAACACAGCCCAACCTCCTGCTCACGCAGGGTCAGCCAGAACAGGTCACCGGGACCGTGTGCGGTTTGGTTTTGAGTATCTCCAGGGAGAAAGACTCCACAACCTCTCTGGGCAACCTGTTCCAGTGTTTGTCCACCCCTGCAGTAGGAAAACTGTATTCTTGTGGTAGGTGGAACTTCAGGTATTTCAGTTTGTCGGCGTTGCCTCCTGTCCTGCCACTGGGCACTACAGAGAAGAGCCGGTCTCCCTCCTCTCCATCCTCTCCCATCAGGCGTTTGTACAGATTGAAGTGATCCCCCTGCGTCTTCTCATCTCCAGCCCAAACAGGTTCAGCTCTCTCAGCCTCTCCTCATATGGAGATAGGCTCCAGCTCCTCCACTGTCTTTGCGGCCCTGCGCAGGACTCGCTCCAGCAGGTCCATGTCTTCCTTGTGCTGTGCAGCTCGGGCCTAGACACAGCACTCCAGATGTTGTGTCACCAGCTCTGAAGACAGAGGAAGGATCACTCCCCTTGACCTGCCAGCAACGCTCTTCCCAACACGGCCGAAGATGCTGCTGGCTGCCTTTGCTGTCAGAGTGCGCTGCTGGCCCACGGGCAGCTTGCTGTCCTCCAGGAGCCCGAGTTCTTCATCTGCAGAGCTGATTCCAGGTCAGTCCTGAGCCTGCACTGGTACCCAGGGATGTAAATACTTCCTAGGTCTGTATTCGAGTGATCCTCCGAGAACTGGTGTGAAGGAGCCTTCTACAAAGCCAGTGTTCCACAGGCCTTCAATCAGAGGGCCACAAAAGGGGTGGTCATACACAACTGCCATACTCAAACGGGTAATGAAGACCTGGATGACTGTAAGATGTGCCTCCTGACACATCCTGGAAATCCCCCGAGACACAGAGGAAAGCCACCGGCCAGCAAAGCTGAAGCAGAACATGCCTTCAAGGCAACACAGAGAACAAACGTGACCATGGGAAAGGCAATTGTCATAACCTGGAGCACTAAACTGGGAAATGTAAACCTTTGTAGAAGATCCTGCTTAATAGAAAGTGACACCCGGACTAGAAGACTGCTCCTTTCTGGTGTTCTCACGAAAGAGAGGACTCGCAGCAGCGCAAGAAGGTACGCTGAGCAAGGAAGGCAAGCACATGAAGCAAGAGCCAGCTCTTAAACCTTCTGCAAAATAAAAGTGAGAGTTTGTTACCATCGTGGCACAGCAGGAGGTAAATCTGTTAAGTGTGCATTCCACTTGGTGGCTTTGCAACAAGGCCACCAAAGACACCAGCTTTTACCGCTAAACTTTATTGAAGCCCCCCAAGACCCTCCCGCAAATGCGCGCACCAAATCACAACACGCTGGGGCCTCAGCTGCCGCTTCCAAGGCTGACCACAGCAATTAGACCACTTACCTACGACTGCTCCTCCTGCCTCAGGGTGTGTGCTCATGTATGAAATCAAAGCAGGTCCCTGGTAACCACTTTTGCCACTCTAGTAATCGCAACAGCAGCTACATCGCGAGATGCCTGTCAGTTTACTCCAGGTAGAAATTAACCTCATGCTGTTCCACCCAGCTTGTTCAACTGAGTTTCTCAAGAACAACCCAAATGTGAAGGATCTTCACTTGATGACAGGCTTTTACACCTCTGGGAGGCTCAAAGACAACATAGACCAAGGTGAGACAAAGCCTTCAAAAAACCAAAAAATAAAAAAGCATAACTGGCATTCCCCCACTTGGGACCTTCTCAGGCATTCTGGGCTAAAAAGGTTCCACTCAGAACAATTTTTCTGCCAGACCAGCAGCACCTGCCAGCAGAGACAAACCTTCTCTGCTCATGGAAGTCTGCCTTTGTTTTACCAAGTTTCTAAGGAACTGAAAATGTCTAGCTTGGTAGAGGCCATGTCTGTCTCCACACAGAGAGCTGGTTGTCTAGAGGCTAAGATACCTAAATTCACGTTAAATCTTCCTAAATGAATGCCTACATGGGGGAAAGAGATTTCCCTTTTTTATGACAGATTTTTTCATGTACGCTGATTCCAAGTAGCCATTATTTTTAATCTAAACCTCACTTGCCTTAGGTTCAAAAATCAAAAGCCAGATCCAAGCTATCCCAGTAGCTAACCCCTGGTTTATTTCTACCTCGCCCACGAAGGGTCTCAGGTGTCTGTTAAGGATGTGAAAAACAGCACGACGAGTCTTTAAACACCAGGCAGCAAAACCCAAGAGCGTGACATAATCACTCAGATTAGATATGAAAGCGTCACAGAGTTGTACTTCACAACATTATTAGCTCAACACTCAAGGGGGGAAGGAGCTTTACACCCCGTATCTAGTGTTTTCAAGCCTGAATCACTGTTCAAATCTAAGGATTAAACGATTTCCAGCTCTCAGCTGAACAGTACCCAGTGATACAACAGCACCGGCAAAACAAGTTCAAGAAACCAGCCAAGGGAGTTCAGTACTTCAAGGCCATCTGCTGCTGTTTCAGCACCTGTGAGGCACCACAGCATCTTCTCAGGCCTGGAGACCGCTGGCTGAGGCCCTTCCCGCCGTGCTAGAATGAGGCCAAAAGGTTCTGCTTGCAGCGGTGACGCGTTGCTGAGAGATGGCTTCTTGGTCTTGAGCCTCACTGCCGTCAGTGCGACCGAGCCCACGGGCAAGGCCAGGCTCAGCCACGGTCCCGCTCTGGACCAGTCTGCCCCTGCTGGGGATGCCCAGGCTGTGCACAGGACTCTGCAGCCCAGTTTGCCCAGCTCACAGCACTCTGCTGAGCCAGCAGCCCCAAGGAAACCTGCCCTCCTAGTGCTGCCAGCCCCAACAACATCAGCTGCCCCCTCAGCCATAGAAGATTCCAAATGGAGCTTTTTGCAGAACCTCTGCTCTGCTGGCAATGCCGAGCGGCACGTCACATCCCCCTCCTAAAAACACTGACAAGGCACAGAGCCCATCTGGACAGGCCCTCCCCTTCCCACCACTTCCAGCTGACAGTTGGTAGGTTCCCAACTCAGTAGAAACAAACTCTAACCATTGAGAAGAACCCTGATGGCAAAAAATAAAATAACAATGTCAAACGTAAGTGCAGGGTTCTACTTATTAGAGGAACAGACTGCAGCACTCCAATCCTTCCCCAGCACTGGGCACTTCTAAGATCCAGCTGGACAGGGAGCTGGGACATCTTGTCTAGACCGGGCTTCTGCCAAGAAAGATTGGACCAGATGCTGGGATTCTGTGATTCTATGATTCTCTAGCCCCCAGCAGCCCAACTCCCTCCTCACATGCACAAGTCTCCCCAGAACCAGAGCTCTGTCTGGGGAAACACACAGTAAGCCTTACTTGACAATCAGGGACGCGTTTGGGCGGGATGTCTCCCTGGCCATCAGGAGCCAGGCACATTCACCAAAACATTCATCTTCAAAACAAAACATCTAGGGAGTTAAAACTACAAGCAAGCAAGTGGATAGCCAAGCAGAAAGCAAAGGCTAGTCCAGGTCTGGTGCCCAGCCAAGTCTAGCAGAGCAGTAGCAGGGAAGAGCCTAATGTAGGTGAAACGTTCAGCTGGGAAGAGCTCGGAACAACGCGTCTGCTTGGCTTGCCATGCGGGAGCCGGCATGCACGAGGGGCTGGGGGCTAGCACACCGAGAACAAGGAGAGGAAGAGAGCTAACGACCGGGAGACTTCACAATGGGCAGCGCTCCCTCTCTGTAAGGCTTTGGCTGAGAGCACAGGGACCGGTCGCATCCCAACACAGAACTGGGGCTCGCAGCGGGACGCGCCTGAGCCCAGCAGTTTTACGCACCAGCCTTATAGGAAGGGAACACCGTGCCAATAAATTACAGTGTGTGTACGGTTGTGTGTGTTACGAAGAGAGACACACACACACACATATATATAAATATATATTTACACACACACAAACTCATGTACATTACATATATAGTGGTAGTCACGTCACAGGAGCGGAGAAGTTTGCTCACCATTAGCAAATATCCTATGAAAGACTGTTGGTAACAGAGCAGCCCGTAAGCGGGAAGTAAAACGAGATAGAAGTCAATGAGTTGATGAAACAGCAAGCACTTCACATCCATAGACAGCTGGGTCAGTCACGGCAACACACGGACACGACTGAGCCTCTGGCCCTGCCTCCAGCCACCTTCTAAAATAAATTTGCAGAGGAACATTAGTGCTTCTGTCTGGGAACCAGGCTGGGCAAAGGAGACGGGACACCTCGGACCGACTAGGAGATTACGACCGACTCCGAGGCCTAGGAGCTGGAAATCCTGCCCATCCTGGAGTACTCTACAGTCCCTTAGCAGCCCATGCAGCAGACAACTGCCTTTCCTTACATCCCAGCAGCTTCTCCTGGGCTTTGATCTCAGCAGCAGAACCCACCCCGACGTACCCGACCGCACGGTTTAACAGTGGAGTAAACACCAAGTGAGATTTGGTCTCCTGGCACCTTGGCCTGGAACTGAAAAGAGGCCCTGGACAGACTGCAATTAAACACTGAACAAATCCTAGAGGTCAGGTATGTTGAAGACAGGAAAGCATAAGCACCAGTGCCTGGAGGCACTGTATGGAAACACACCAGCACAACACTGAGCTTCCTTCCACGCTCCCCTGGAAGCCTCCCTTGGCTCATGCCAACGCATTGCCACGTCTCGGGGGCACCAGAGGATGTTGCAAGATGCTCCACTTTGAGGCCTCAGTTCTGCTGGAGCACTCCAAGAGCCTCCCCAAAGGATTTTTACTTTGAGCTCATCACCTCTTTCCACCTGTGACCGGTTCTTGCGCTCCCAACACAAATGGCAAGAAGCGTCTCCTGGCGTTGCCGAACGCAAGCGTCGGCCTCGAACACCCCGTCTGAGGGGTTCTCTGTTCTCCTTCCCACTCGGTACGACCTGTGACAGTCAAACATCTTACAACACACTCCCTTCGCAGCTCCGCTTGTCAGCCAATACAGAACGCCCAGATGCAAGCTGGTGTTCCATGGGGATCCTCTGGAAGATCGCAAGGAATACAACCCGGACCTCTCACAAGGACTGTTTCCATCTGATCACAACTCCAGAAAGCAGCTGGAACATTCCAGTCTCTGGGAACACCAGATTAAGAACTGGAGGTGTCGTTCGTACCGTCATCACAAGTTCTCCAAAGCGTCATTTGACGCTTCTCCTCCTTAACTCCCTTAACCCTGCACTTTATGGCGATGGAGAAAAAACTAAAAGCTTAGTAAATGAACAGATTATGGGTGGCTTCTGCATTTCAGCAGTACAAGAAATCCTCCCTCTTTCCCATTCCCTTTTTCTTCCACAGATGACCTCCAGCACGTAAAGAGCTCACCCCCTCTTCCCCAAGCTCAGTAACAGCAACACCTTACTGCTAAACCCACCTCTGCCCTCCCCACGGTGCGCGGGTGGCTCTGGACAAGAAAACGGAGACAGAACCTCATGCAGAACAAGAGCAGCAGTGGCAAAGCTGCCAGCCCACGTGCTTCTGCGCTGCGGAGCGGCAGCGACAGGCGGAAGAGCTGCTCTGGCACCTGAGCGGGCGTTACAGGAACGAGCGCCGGCCGCTCCCCATGCGGCACAAGCCCCAGGCACCGCTCTTCTAGGGCTTCCTCTCCTCGCAGGTAGAAGGAGGTTCTGCAGCTGCCTGTCCCCAGACTTCTGTCCCACAATCAGCAAACACTCTGCTTAAAGTAGAGGGGAGAGGAGTTTCAGGAGCGTAGACCAGAATGGTGCTGGGGACAGAGACAGGGCCAAAGAGCAGATCACAGTGCATGGAATGGCTGCTCCTGTGAAAGCCAAGAGAATTCCTGCCCTGCTGCTGCCAATCAAAATCAAGTACAGGAAAGCTTCCAGACACCAACTGGCTGCAAGAAACAACTCCATGAAGCAGTAAACACAGGCCCAAGATTGTCAGCGACCCCAGAGCAGCTCTCACTCTAGGGCCCAAAGGTGAACTGAGCCTGTCTGGCTACAGCAGAGTCAGCAGCACTGAGAACATCGAGCTCGAGCAGAGCCAGCAGCTCTGATGACCTCACTTTGTCTGTGCCAGCTGGGTGGACACTGCAGGAATACAAATACATTCTGCAGCAGCAGCAGCTTGAGGTCCAGCCCGCACCGGAGCCATGGCTTTCATGTCTGGAGGACTCCTCACCACACGCCTGCTTGCACTCCCTTCTTTATTTAAGGAAGGACCAGAACCTCCCAGATGATTCACTTCTGAACACAAGGTGAGCAAGGGGACCTACAACTGTGGACTAGAAGAAAGTTTGCTCGGAACAACTTCAACTAAGCGCTGCTCCTGCACAGTCACACTGGCAGCACACGAGGACACAGCTGCCACAGCCCACAGACACCACTACTCTGCGAAAGAGCACGTCACTCTCGTTGCCTCTGTCCTTCCCCACCACAAAGCTCTTTGGAACCAGAGGGAGCAGGCAAAGGTGTAACTCTGGAGGCAAGTGTTTGGGACCCACACTCAAAGAGTCGCCTTTCTTCTGGACAGCACCACTGAGTGAATGCTCTTGGGAGCGTCACGTTGGCTGGTCTGCAGAACTTCCCCCTGGTAAAAAGCCCCAGCTCCAGATATCACCTTCAAGTGGTTTGTTTTACAAAGTGCTGGCTACCAAGCAGAGATTGCAGCTGTGTTACTTTAACCTAGAAAGAGAAGGATCGGTTACGTACTCGAGTCTCCAAGAGACTTCCCATCAGTGGCCTGAACTGAACGGCAGGGACTGGCTGTGTTTGCCAGCAGGCAGGTATCAGATGGACATGGCTCTTGAAAACTTCTCACCTGGACAAAGCCAGGGAAAGGTAATAAAGTGAACTCCATGATGTCATGAGCCTGTATAGAGAGCAAGTCACCAAGTTTAGAGGCAGAGAGAGAACAGAGTGTTCCTCTGCCCTGACCTGGGCTCCCTGGGTACACACAGGTGTCAGAGGCTTGTCAGAGAGAACGGAGACCCCAATTCTGGCACAAAGAGACAACACAGGAGTCCTTTGATGAAAAGAAAAGCCACGGAGCCTGCAGTTTACAAAGAGAGGCTATTTTCAGATGACGGGCTAAGTGGAGCATTCTCCCCTAGGCAGCGTCAACACCAAAGCCAGGATTCACACGGGCTAAACCTTCAGGACAGCAAGAGCACGCTCCTCAGGCTGGAGGAGACGCGCGGAAGCTGGATGCTAGAGAACAAAGCTGACATTTGAAAGGTTCCGTCAAGGTACAGCGTAACGTGTTCTGACTGCGGACAGACTTCTAGAGACACAGGGATAGCAAAGGTGAAAAAACCCAGGGTATGCGAGGACACGCTGCACTGCCAGAGCAGTCACTTCTTACCTAGGAAATAACCCATTTCAGCCCAGGGTGGCTGCCCAGAGAGGGCACAAGTGCCAAACGGCCCAAGGCAAACCAGCGTCCTGCAGGCCAGGCCAAAAGTGAGCAATGCTGGATGAGGAGGCCAAGAGGAGCAGCTTGCTGCAGCCAGAGCCTATCAGCTTGGTTATAAATGTTGGTTGCTTCAAGAAGCACTCGTGTGGCCTCAGTGGACACAGATCTCAAAGCCTCACAATGCTGAGAGGAGAGCCATGTGTGTATCAGCATGAAAAAAATGCTGAGCAGAGGAACCCGAGGATAACGTAGGCACAAACCGACAAAGTTTCAGCACCGTTCCTCGAGTCAGGCCCCGGAGAACAAAACCCGAGTCAGGGGCTAACACGGGCAACAACATCCAGTCCTCCCTGCGCCCGAAGGTGGTCCTACCAACAGCCTCTGGCACAGCCAACGTGGAGGTGGAGGAACCTGTGGACGTACGTGCCTCCCATGCCAGATAACCCCAAAAGGATTAGAGGTCGCCTTCTGCTTGCGCAGTTTGTCCCGCAGGGAGGGGTCACCTCCCACAAGCCTTACCTGACCCAATTTTGATCAGTCCGTTGTGCTGAATGAAGATGGTGTCACAGGTCAGGTTACCATGGATGATCGGGGGATCACAGGAGTGGAGGTAGCTGGAGGTTCAGAACAGAGCACTGGTCAGGAGGCTGCCGAGGCCAGAGCCTGGAATCCCCCCCTGCAGCCCTTCCCCGTCTCAAGCAACGCCAGATAGAACCAGATGGCAGAGGGCACATCCCAGGGGCTTACAGTAGCAGGAAGGTACAACTAAGTAACTGTAGATCAGCCTCCAGGCTAGGAGAGAATCATGGAAATTAAGCGATTGTCTCTAACAGAGTCTCCAGAACACAGCGGGGGGAAAAAAAAAGAAAGCTTTCTCTGATCAGGTCCCAAGAAACCCAGCTTACCAGGGGTAAAGAAACTACCTCACCCATCCCAGTAGCGCCAGATGGGCACTAAAAGGGTTCTGGCTTTATACCACAACTATCAGAGCCTTACACTGGCCCTACTCACAGGGCACCCACAAAGTGCTCAGTGCTGTACAAATGTGCCTGGTCATGTCTTCCAGCAGGCACAAGGAAAGCTTTGCAGTGCAGGGGTCCCACGTATATTCGAGGTTAACTGGTTTTGCACCTCACCGCTCTGTTTTCCGTCAGCGGACGGCACAAACGTGAACCTTGAGCTGCCAAGAGCCTGTCAGAACCCCCACTATCTAGCCACGGTGATACTTAGTGAAATGGCAACAGGATTTTCCCTCTGAAATGGGACATCTGGGTCACTGCTCTGCCAAGGCTGTTATTAGCCACACACCAACCCCAGCTCAGGTAGAGAGGAGTCTTCGAAACCAAAACACCCCCCCACACATTCTATTCAACCGGGCTGCACTAAGAGGGCTGCACAAGATCCACATCGCTGAGGTGTGCAGATCCACACACACTTCTAACAGCATCACACCACAGTAACGGGGAATCCGCTGCACACCACAGGGCTGCAGCCTGCCAAGATGCACAATGTTGTCCTCACTCCTCTCATGGGGAATTTGATTTCTTTGAGACCTCTTTGCAACATCCCCTTGGCCGTGGTTAGATCCAGGTTATAAAGCTCGAGAGAGCTTCCTGGTGCCCAACTCCCACACTCGTTATTATCATATCAGTCACAACTGGTGGGATCTAAAACCTGCACTGCACCAGCTTGTCCAGTTTAGAGGCTTCAGTGTGGCCCAGCTGAAGAGTCTGGGACTGTTCCAGGGAGCACACCTGACACTGCAGCCGTGGCTGGGCTAAGAATCAGGCTGGGTGACAAACTGCTTTCCAGGCTCCACTCCATGAAGCTCGCTACGGTCTGGCAGTATCACAGAATTATAGGATGGCTTAGGCTGGAAGGGACCTTAGAGATCATCTAATCCAACCTCCCCGTCGTGGGCAGGGACACCTCTCAACTAGACTATCTTGCTCAAGGCCTCATCCAACCTGGGCTTGAACACCTCCAGGGAGGAGGCAGCCACAACCCCTCTGGGCAATCTATTCCAGAGTCTCCCCACCCTCCTACTGAAGAACTGCTTCCTAAGATCCTGTCTAAGCCTATTCTATGCTTACAGCTTTTAATATTCTAGCACAAAGAGGCTACACTCAGATGGCGAGACCACAAGGTCAGTCCTAACTCCCGTACCTGAGTGCAGAGAGGATCTGGGTGCACCATCTCTTCCAGGCCTACAGACACAGGAGCAAAAAGGACAAAAACAATCACTCAAGGAAGAGGAACTAATCCATAGTTCTGTGATTCACAGCCCATTCACATGAAGGAACACACTCTCCATTCTGTGGCCTCTGAGCTCTTACCCAGCACGGGAGTGGAGGAAGTGAGAACTTAGAGGATCAGCACTCTCCTGCTCGGTTTAGATTCTATTCATACAGGTCAAGAAACACCCCTCCTTCCCCCCAGTCCCTCCCCACGCACAGACACCGTCCCTTTCCTGTGTGTACACGTGGGAAGGGACCTGCCTGTCACAGCATACACATGAAGGTGCAGAACTGCTGGAAACAAAGCAAACAGCACCAAACAGCTGCCCGAGAGAACCTGCAGCTCAAGGAGTTTACGGGAACGAGCAGAATTGCAGGCACAGGTTATCACCAGGCTGCCCTATCCTCAGGATCCTCTGCTGAAAGAGCTTCCCAGAGGCTGACGGCACCAAGGAAATACAGGTACGTGGGACAAAAGTGTTACCTTTTCATTCATGGTTTTGTGGTTTTTCTTGGTCTTCTTCAGGAACTGTTTCAGGCTCCCCGAAGACATGTACTCTGTGATGAAGATCACCTGGAGGGGCAGGAGGAGACATCACCCTCTGCATCACGGATTACTGATGCACATCCAGTGAGAAAGCCCCACAGACTGTTCCCATGACTTACCCTGGCCTTATTCTCCTTCACATCAGCCCAATATTTGTGAAACTTCACAATGTTCAGATGTTCCAGCTGAATCAAGTTGTCAAACACCGCTTTAACTTTTTCCTTGATATCAGAAAGACAAAGACAGGTTACACTGGAGACCACACCAACCCGTATCTTACTTTCTTCTTGGGTCTTGGTCCCCCCAAACAACATCAGACACTTCAAGCTCCTAAGAACAAACAGCATCTGACTTCATCCCACACTGCACCTTAGCTGAGCATGGTTTGATGACCAAGAGTAAATCAAGCCATGGAAAGAGCACAGCAGCAATATCCATCACTGTTTCTGCAGAGGCCAGGCTGAACCTGAACTTGCTGCACGTGAGCAGCACAGGACTCCAAATCCAGCCTCTCCACGGGAGAGGTCACCAACACCTACAATCCCACCCTGGTGCGAGGCGCATTTCCCACACCCTGCTGAGAAACACATCGACTTACTTCTTGAAGCTTAAAGTTCTTCCGCTCAGAAAACTGAACCTCATTCCAAACAACTTCCACGCCCTCCTCCGTGTCCATGGCCAGGTAGGCGCTGTCAATCCCCGGGACATTGCGCTGATTCACCTGCGCGGGGAGGATGGAGACAGACCTGAGTTCCGAGCCCGCAAGACCAGATCTTACCACGCATCCTTCATACGAACGTTGCTAATTAGCTCCTAATGAAATGACAGTTCCAGGACGGGGCTGTGCAGGCACTTCGGGAACAGGACGCACCCAAACGCGAGCACACTGGAGGCAAGCCCTGGGCATATCCAAGGGGAAATGCAGAGGCTGGTTTGTAGCAAAAGCTGCCTTTTGGCAACAACACGTCAGGTTTTTATGGTTTATGATACCCTTACTTTACTTATCCACAAAACAGCGACCCCGAAACCTTCCAACCATACAAAAGGGATACAAAGTCTCTCAGGAAATCAAACACACAAACTTCTGGAGGAACGTCCTGAAAGGTGAGGAGATACAAAACTCAAAGAGGGGAAACTGACCCAAGCAGAGAGAAACAAAGGGAAAGCTGCACTTTGGGAACAGCCTTAGGAATTGATTACACAATTCTCCAGCAAATCCAGACTCATCCTCCACTTACACCACCCCAAAGTCCTGCCCATTTCACAGCTTCTCCTACTCTCACTGCCTCACCTCCTCTTCCCTCCCTAGGGAGCCATCAGCATCCCTTTGGCTGGAAGCTTCTCACCACATACAAAGGCTTCCTCAACCCCCTTTCCCCTTCAGCAGCCACCTGTACACAATCGAATGTACACCGTTTTGGCTACAGTGCCAAGCTAAGGAGAGCCCACGGAAACGCTCTGCCGTCCACTACACTTCAATGAATCAAAGACCATACTACGGGAAGCAACTGCCAGTGACACAACGCTAATTAAACAAGAGAAAGAAACCAGCTTCCAACGGATGGGGCTTTGACCCTCATAGGCTGGGTATGGGCTCAAAGCACCCTGATGCAGACAGACTGGAGCACTGGGAAATCATCAACAGCATGAAATGGAACAGGAACAGATGCCAGATTCTGCATCTGGGATGAAATAAAACAGAGCATCAGCCTGAGCTGGGAGAGGAGCGTCCGGAGAGCAGCCCCGCGGAAGGGAGCTGGGCGTGCTGGTGGGCAGCAGCTCC